>LOND01000009.1:145525-159845 GCA_014220965.1 Paragonimus kellicotti
TTATGCTGACGACAAAATGTTGCTGTTTGACAACTTTCAAGGAACATAAACAAGGCTAGAGACTATTTTGTGTTCTGCTAAATACTTCGGAATGCGCTTCGCAGCGCCAAAGTGCAGAGTGCTTCTGCATGATTGCTGTGATTACATAGATTTATCGTTAGATAGTAAAGTTATGTTGGTTGTTAATCGGTTTGTATACCTGGGGAGCTGCATCAGCGGTGGCTGAGGTGTATGAAATGAAATAAAAGCGCGTATCTCCAAGGCTAAGGTGGTGTTCGCTAATCTGAGACACCTATAGTGACAGAGAAGTATTTCACCTAAGCTTCAGGGTCAAGTTTATCAGACAACAGTGGGAGTTGTTTCACTTTACGGCAGCGAAACGTGGCCGCTTAGAGTAGAGGAGGTGAACCGTCTTCAGGTATTTGACCACCGATGTCTGCGTTCAATCGCTCGTATCGGGTGGCACCAGCGAGTAAGCAACGAGGAGGTTAGGAAGCGGGTGTTTGGCACTGATTGTCAAGCAAGTTCTCTTGTTCAGTCGCTACATTTGCACAGACTTAGATGGTTGGGTCATGTACTAAGGATGCCAGCTAGCCGTTTGCCACACCGAGCACTGTTTGCGGACGCTGCGGCTGACTGGCGCAAGGTGGACAGATGATGACCTGGCGTAGACAAATGAAATCGTTTACGAAGGGGTTGGCTACTGAGTCGGGTTCGTCTCCCGGGCTGGGGCCCTCGCGACTCACAGAGTCGGTGGCTTGAGACGTTAGGTGAGATGGTGGCTAATCGAGCTCAGTGGCGTGAATGTTGTCGTTGTTTGGCCGAGTTGTCTGTGAAGTGAGTGCACTTAATGATGCGGGGCAGTGAAAGCCGTAAGGAAGCTGTCTTGCTGATGACGCCTTACTTTCACTTACAGCTCGGTTGTTTGTTTGCAAGGTGTAGGCACCTTGATGTTGAATGTTTGAATATAGACGTAGCTATTTTTCGGAGTTACATCTTTTTCCCTGCCCTTCTTATTCCTTCTTTCTTCCCATATAGGGTTTGCTTTTCTTCCTCTTCATGATGGTGTGGCAGTTAAGTATCAATGTGAACCAGTGATTTATTGCTGTCCTTGATGATAATGATGACTGCAGCGTGCTGAGGCATACTGGTCGCCCACATTCGACAGGTTTCTTGGGCCTAAATGTCGTAGTTGGGGAAGACAATCGACAATGGAAAGAGGATCATACCTTAGTATCTGGTCAGGACAAGTTTCTCCTCGAAGAAGAAGAGAGTGGGACAGAACTAACTAAATTTGTAATTTTGAACAAGCTACGAGGGTTTTTACGAAAAATGCACGTCAAAAACAGTTAGGTAACGATGTTAGAGAAAATTATCAATGTATTTTAACAACGAGTCAAAGTAATGTACTCACCAACGGAGGAGTCGGTAGCGGCATCCAAAACACGACAAGCAATCAGGAGGGACGGTAGACAAGGCTGCAACTTCGAGACAAGAACATGCGGTATGTATTATGAATCAACGACATTGGATATGACGAAATCAAGTGATGTGAAGATAAAATGTGTTGTACAAGTGACGTCGTGATAATTTATTCCTCACATTATATAAATACATACAATCTGCGTACATGCAGACTGACAAATAACAAGTAAGACTCCGACAGCTTCAGGTCACATAGGTTGCTTAGTGTCCATGAATTTTTCGGTTTCACTTATACTTATCATAGTCACGATTAGCCGCTTTGATTTTTCCCTAAGGTAGGATTCAAACTTTTTAACAGAACAAGACGTTATGTAGCAACCATGACCCAAGTACTAGTGCGATGTACAGTGATCACGTGACATTGTCTGAGACCAAAATATGCAGTTATTCTACTGATTCCCACTTATTCACCATGAACCTACACATTTAGACGAACCGGAATAAGTCGTAGGAGTATTAAAGCTTGTAACAGCGAGTTGTATTTCCTACATATGCAACCGGCCACATCAACTTTAACAGTCATGTACCTCGTTAGTTGAAAAAAGCAAATTTGCGATGAGCTTGACATCTAAAACAATAAAGGTCTGTGCACACAGTGTAGTGAAATATAAACTAAGTATGATTAAAAAAGCATTAAGAGAAAGTCGTTATCCAGAGCAGATCATCACTTTAAACATGGTTGTCAAAATCCCGAGAAGAATAGTTTCCGAGGTTGAGAAAAACTAGGTGTATATACAGTTTCGTTTTCATCTTGGAGACAGGGAAGTAAGACAAATGTGAGTAGCACGTAAACCGATCTGTTGCTAATACTTTCTCAGCAGCAAATCTGCGAAACTGGTTTAATAAAATGCTGACGTTATCACTGATCCGAAAAAGCACGAACGATCACTGTTTCGATGTTTCGTTGAATACTGCTGTAATGCAACGAATATACTGTTCAAAACAAAGACAATTTGTGGAAATTATCAAAGAGCAGAATCAAACCTGGATCAGAACAAATTGTCTAAATTCAATCACAAGTGCACACCTTCCTGATGTCATTACTTTAATGTCGTCAGAGTAGTCCAAATTAATTAAGGTTTGCTGTTAACCAACCAACGAATCGATCGGTCAACTACTCACGTTGCACAGCCTGCGATGGTTGGGTCACATACTTCGTATGCCAGCTGAGCGTTTACCGTACCGGGCATTATATACTGAGACCACCAACAGTTGGGTGAAACCACGTGGCGGTCAAGCGACAACGTGGTCACGAAATATGAGAACCCTGACTGCTCCACTGAGTAAAGTGGGTAGGTGTCGCCTGCCTGGATGGGGTCCTCGTGATCACTCAAACCGCTGGTTGGAGACGCTATCCGAGATGGCGGTGTGTCGCAGTCAATGGCGTACCTGCATCCATACCATTTCTAGTTCTTTTGCTTAGACTTCTATTAATTTTCAACCTTCTTAGTAACGTTTTCTTCTAGGATATTCCACGTCACTGTTGAGGTGAGCGGCAGCCCGAGCCACAGTACCTTTTGGTCAGGCTCATGGCTGATATGATGATGATGATGATGACCAACCTAGGACAGTTTGCCAGCGATTACCGACTGATCGTAATTCGACCGTATATCCCTCAAGTGTACTGCTACAACAGAAGTATTCCGTTCTTGCAACTACCGTGAACATAAACCAATCATAATTAAGCTAGGCTCAGAAGACACAGTGGGCCGACGTCTGGCCTCCGGTTAAGCTATACTTCAGGCTAGGTCAACTAAGTGGACGTTAGTGGATACTCGTGATGCTTAATTTAAACAACTATGTAACAGATGTCGCGTACGTATGAAACCTTTGTTATCAATGCCAATCGTTTGTCACACGGCTACTTTTGCTTCAATGAAAGCATCCTGCTGTTATCATCGGCAGCATTATGGTTTTCTGAAAAATAAACTAAAGCTGTAAACCAGAACTAGTCTCGGATGCGCTACTAATATCCCATAAATAATTATAGGGAAAAAGAGGTGAGGACATCAGAAGTAATTTTTAAACACATACGGAAAAGATTATTTGAATAGGTTTGATGAAAACTAAAGGAACACAGTATTGTACAAAATCTGAAAAAAGAGGAGTACGTACTTGCTTTAAATAGGTCAGCAGAGGTAACGTCCCCGTCTGAGACCAAGTGAGAAGCGGCGCGCCAAAATAAGAAACCAAGTAATCGATAAGAATCCCACATAAAAGCTGATGAGGTCGAGATGATCGTACCACCTCCAAAAGGGCACCGACTGTTCTTACAGGGAGCAAAACGGGTGAGTGTACATCATTATCTTTCCGTTCCACTAATGAATCCCTATCCAAATGGATACCAAAGGCTTTAAACAACACGACTGCAAAATCCTTGAGGTGATGCACGTCGTTGACCTGCAGTTTTGGGAAGGGGTATGAAACACACACAAACAGGACGTGAAACGAAGAAACAGTACTTCACCGAAGCGTGTACAATGTAGCATGTAATAGTAGTGGACAGCTTCGGTGAGTGATAGTCAAAGTAAATATTCAAAGATTTATGAAAATCCATTATTGTCCACTAAACACTGACTTCCAAGTCCGGGTCTTGCAGATGGTTTGTGTCTTGTTCGTATTCATATCCACGGATGGTAAAAAAAGACACAAATGTTCACATCTTCAGAGTAATTGCCAGTATGTGTTTGCCAATACCAATATGCACGTGTGTGGTTACACAACATATTAACCAGTACGAAATTATCATGTCTAATGCGAAGTCAATGGTATGGTGATCAACACGGCTGTTTCATGAATACGTGGCCGGAATTCAAATCACAATCGTGGCAAAGGTACAACACACTGTCAGCGACCTTTAACGAAAAAAACAAATTCGAGTTCAGCAGTTCGTTCCGAACGGAGTTGATAAACACGTTCAAATGAATGTGAAGCCACGATCAAATATGGGTGTTTAAATTATATCGGCCAAAATTCTCTGCCACTTATCAGTAGCAAAATATTCCCGAAGAATTTTTTTTTAGAATGGGACTAAGAGATTTAACAAGAATTCTAATGGATTGCTCAACTTTAAAACGAGTGCTGCTCTTTTGCATTACTTAACAATTTAGCATATCTGAGAGAAAAATCCGAAAACACATTGCAGAAAACGTCATCTTAGTGACCGCTATACTGATAGACAGCACGGCTGGATAGAATTGAAAGTGAACTTAACTAACATTGGAAACGTGTTAACGAAATTTGACGAATGAAACGGATTCTTGGCTAAACGTCCAAAATGTTTGGAATTCGTTTTTCATAATTTTTCCCTGAACCTCATCAATTTTTGTCGCCACAACTTTCTTTCCACCAAACAGAGTCCTGTGAATAGATGAGGTCTTAGAGAATATCAGGGTCGATTAGATGAAATCTTCCTACCTGTGTGGCATAGGAGTGCACCAGACCGGTGAGACAAGCCGTGGTAAGAGCGAGGACTTTGCGAGATTTGGTCTTGTTAATCTGGAAGATGAAATATAGGGGAAAAGAAGGATCCGGGAAAGCAAGCTTTCGCATATATAGACATAATTTACAACTGGTAGTCTGAACATTCAAATGTGAACCTTCGGTCGTAAAACAGATTGTCCAGTTGCAAATACGCTCAGCTCAAATGTATACGTGTCGGTATTCACGCTCTGAACATATCAAATCGATGTGATTCCGTTTGAAGCAAGTTATGCAGAAGGCTCATCATAATGCAGAATATGTACCACTAATTGTGGGCTGGTATTAGATCATAACCAACAGCAGACTATTTTCAAGACAAGCAGCCTATGAGGCAAATCAAGATTTAGGTCCAATAGACACAGAAAAAGAGGTGCGGTTAAAATATCAATTTACTGCTTACTAGGTTGGTTAGCATGGGAGCAACCAAAACCAAATAGCTAGATAGATGATGGAACGGAATCGAAGGACCACGAGAATCGATGATGCTGTTGTTAGTTGCGTTGGAAACGCTCTGAAGGCAGCCATGTAAACAGTCAGCCAATAACGTCAGTGAGTCGAATTGGGCTTGTATCAAATCAGAATCCGCTTTTTCACACAGCAACGGCAATAGATATGGTCCGGAAAAGTTGCGCGACATAAACAGACAATGATGCAAACCGTCGGCGAGAGATGATCGAGTAATTCGGGCACCAATACCATCCGGAGGCTGGGGGTATGGTCAGCGAAAATTTATGTGCAAAAATATGGCTTAGATAGACGGTTTGAATACACATTAATGCTGATGACCGGAAAATATCCATTAACTATGAGGATGTGCGATCAAGCAGATCAATAAAACTAACTTTATATCTTGGACAGTTGCATTTGACGTAGCAAGTTATCCAACAACAACAAAAATCGGCTGTACAAACAGCCAACAATATCTTTTATTTCAGAGCAGTTGTTTTCGGCACGTTTCAACAAATGATGGAAAAATAATTAACGTGAAAATGTTGACAAAACACAATTAGAGACAGTGAGAAAGACCAAACAACCATTTGCGGTGACCAAGTCTGTGCAGCAAAAAAAAACAATAACAACGGTGAAGTTAAAGACGTGTGATTAAACTTCGGAAACTGGTCTCAGTAATTCGAATCGACAGTCGGTAAACGAAAACGAATCTCTGTAAGGTGGAGAAATCCACTGGTGGAATACACTACATACACTTGTGGTCCACCAGTCATAATCTTGATAAAGATGGTGCTAGGCTAATCGAATATAAGCGTTCAAGTGGCCAGCAGACAAAGAAGATCCAAAGAACCCACACAATCGACATGAGCACATTATCAAATGAAGAAGAGCACTATTATTAAAATTAGACCGAAAGCGAAGTGAAGTGCATTCGGTTCACTGGACACATTTAAAGTTTACAAAGTATAGAAAACGACATTAACTGATCGTCACCACATGTGTCCAGGAAACATCACATTAATGATGCTTAGCAATATCCAGACGAGTACGGAACGGCCTAGGCAAAAGTAAATGAAGAAACTAAACAAAACAACCACCTAAGCAGGTGGACGTTCCGGAAGTAAGTGAGGAATTTGTCGGAGGGTAAAGCAAAAAACCTGTTGGCTACCATTACTATTCAATACACTGTTTTTAGATCTTACAATGTAATGTAACATTGGACTGGTCGTAAAATAGAATATTATTCGCTAAATCTAAACTCTAGGTTTTCTCCCACGAATGACTTGCTGCTATGAAAAATACTGGGTTGTATTCGGGTTATCAAGTTGTCCGAACCTAGAAGGAAGCATTTCAGGCAACTGATGGTATGTTGTTTGACCTGCGTCACAACAACTGAGCTGCTCCAGCTTACTGGTGAAAAGTCCACAGGGAAGTAGACAGACATGACTTCGAAGAAATCTTCTTTCACGTGGTCTGTGGAAAGTAGAAAAGAAGAGTGAAGTATTAAATATTACAGGATGGGTTCAAACCAGTTTGCCGCAGCATGACCTGTTGAAAACAAACTGCAAATAAGTGTTCGTTTAATTTACAATGTAGGATCCAAAAATACAACCGAAAACGAAATTCACAGAGTTTGTGAAATTCACCAAATAAACGGAATTGAGCGGTTACCGATTGGAAAACACTGCATCACAATCAAATTCATCTGAAAGATGAGAATCAAGTTTTCCGGATCTTTCTCGCCATCAATGGCCTGCACATACGCGGATACGAATTCCGACCCCATCGATTGCAAGCCTAAAAGGGTGTGGACAGTATGCAAAACGAATTAACAATGTTGGCTGAAAGATGACTGTGATGAATGACAGGTTTGCATGTATTATCTAGTTTGTCTGTAAGAGATTGTCTACAAGATAGAACTTTACCTAACATAAAGTTGTGAACCCCGTCCCCTTAAGAAAAGACTGAAAGTTCGTGTGGTATGAGAGCTTACGTATCTCGACTAAACAATGTGTTAAGCAAGACGGCAGGATGACCACACCAACAATTATCTATATCAGGCAGACCAATAGATAGTTAGCAGATTAATTCTCATTTCTCTGGCAAACGGGTCAGAGGTCAAAACATGGCCACCTGCATTGCTCAGTGAAAGGGATAGGATAGAACGACAGATGACGGACTCACCAGACATCTGATGACCGTGTAGCATGGTGTGCAAAACCTTGAACACTCGAAGGCGAGCCGACTTAGTCAAACTCTGGACGACCAAATTCGCAAACAAGCCACGCTGGCAAATGTACGCCGCTTGGGTCGGGGTGACCAAGTCACGGCCGTCGGTGCGCACCGCTTGTACGAGCCACAAGAAACCGTCCAGTAAATGGGACAAAACTTCGGGATCGGCAATCGCTAGCCGCGATGTGAAAAAGGTCACCAGATGATCCACTGTAGAAAAAATAGGTTGGAACCAGGATCAAGAGATTTAAAGGGTTGATAAAAACGGAGTTGTGAACAGGTACTCATGACCGAATGGGTCACGAGTGGGTGCTTTTGTAAACAAGGGACAACATTCAATGCGGCTCGGCAACGGAACTAACATGATTCTCACTAACGCAATAACCTCATAGCTGATTAACATCGATCACCAAGTAGAAAATCGTTCCATTTATTGTCATCGCGTTGTCAGTCCAACTGAGCATGTTAACCAAAATTGAAGTGGTCGAAATTCTGTGCCATAGACACCATCAGAATTGTCATAAAAGAATGTACAGAGCTTGTCAGTTCAGTCACCACGTTACGAACACATGAGCTGTTGTTGCACGATTTATGTCCGGACAAATTTCGCTGCATCTTTACGAGTGCATACTACAGACCATTTATAGATCAGTATAAGACGAACAAGATATGACAAGATGCGATATTTCGCGTTATCTACTCAACGTCACACAGGCGAACACTGCGCTATGCTGAAGCTGTTGCAATCCGAAAGTTCAAACCCGTGTTGTGTTCAGAAACAACTGTTTGTAGGGTTGTCGCTACCTGGTAGTGACAATGATTGTGCACTCTGACAACTGACTTTCTCTGGTATCTTGTTCGTTTTCTCATACTGATATATAAATGGTCTGTAGTATGCACTCGTAAAGATGCAGCGAAATTTGTCCGGACATAAATCGTGCAATATCAGCCTACTGTCTTTTTATTCAAATTCTTGACGGGAAAAGAATGTTTCAAGTTCCTACAATAATCCCTACTCTGAGAAACAACAGGGGCGATGAATTTAAATTACTTTCAATATCAACAAACCAAATTACCAATTGTTAAAGAGTTGTTCTGAAACTATCCTCAAAAGACTCATCATTGAGTGATTAAGCGGTCGGATTGTGATCAACTCCATTACTCCGTTTTCGAAACTCCTGAGTAATCTGCGAAACTACATTGATCAGATCAAAAAATGTCGAGGACGAGTGAGATTAACCGTACGCCATACATGACTCAAGGGTTCTACTAGGAAATTCGACATCAAGGCGTGTATGAGCATGGATTTCGTTCTTTCGTATCCAATTACGGAAGTAGAGTGAGAACAATGCTCAGGACGAAACGCACGACTGGCAATACAGTGATCTTATTATATCGACCTCCTGTTGTAAGGACTATTCATTTGCACCTTTGTAAGAAACGGCACAAAATGACAATCGGGTTGGCGAGACCAACAAGCATACATTGGATACGTCGAAGACCAACGATGTGGGCTCAGTGAGGAGTAGAGGGATGAAATCTCAACGGATAAAGACCTAATATCTGCGGACACAGTTCAATTAGTGAATAAGCTGAAATTGTTCACACTGAAAGGATTAACCGGCTAGGTGGCAAACATTACCGATTTCCCGTATGGTATGTTTGCGTATTCTAAACAGGTGACCGGGAATGGCAAATGTCTGAAGACCGTGTAATAAGAATGAAACAGAGTGACAATAGGCTCTACAGTATACTGACTGTTCTACTTATGACACAATACATTAGAAGTAAACACACGGTTGGAATATGAACGTAAGCAACGGTCGCTCTCACAGCTATCATTCCTATAGAGCGAGGGATTCTCATCCTCTTTATAGGTAGTCACTGCACAGGAAAGCCCTATATCCGTAGCGAAGCATGCTGCTGTGTGGTTAGCTAAAATCGTCTTACTGAGTCTTGGCCATTTGTGCTTTGTTCAGAATTATCGCTTGGGCACTCACTACGGAATAGTGTTATCACAGGGTGGCTACAAGTTCGGTGTGGCTAATTCACAATTAAAATGGATAACTACAATAAGCACGATAGTATGTTGTGAACGTCTTTTCGCTGACCTGTTGGATTGGAAGACCACATCAGAATGGTCGTCTTCAAATTACTTCAAACTGGGAAACCCATGGACTAACCTTTAGGAACGCCGGGCTAAAATACCTCAGTAAAATCGGGCATACATGGGGACGTACGTAACCATGACGAACGAAATATCTGTGCGCTCATACACAAACCAAACGATGCGTAAGCACTCGATGTTCTTTTATGTTACTGGTATTGGCGGGTTCATGTGGGTTTTCAAACAATGGGGACAGTAGTGATCAGAAAGAGAGGGCATCGTAACGCAACGTGTATGGAAGAAATATAACCAAAGGTTGCCTATAACACTCAGTTTGTCGTAAATTCCCTCCCTAATGGAAGGTTAAATGATACTAACTGGGCCGATAACAAGATGTTGATGTAATATTATCAAGCTTCAAGTCTCAACAAGATGACGTTGGAAGAGAGTTCAGTGTTTCTAAATGCGTTTACAAAAGTCAAAAGCGTTTCTCAACGCTAGCGCTGCCAATGAGTTAATGGACCTGCGGGCCGTCAGCGTGCAAAGAATATGCAAAAAAGACAGTGGAAACCTGTCGTACAAAACCGCGATATTAAACATACTCCATAACGGGACAGGCCCTAGCTGATGAGTATGAAAATCGCAAATAAGAATCACATCGTCTTGAGGCCACCAAGCACCACAGCAGTGGTACCCGGAGAGAGAGGAAACGCAGAGAGAGCGAAACTTACATCACCAACGCCGGTAACACACGCTGGGACGATTCATTGCGTTGCTGCGGAGAATTCCCATGAAGTGACTATGGTTCACGCAGAGGACAATTTAAAAGATGTAACCTAGCATTAGTTGGAACACACATCTACTCTTGAAGACAAAGGGTGGAAAACCGTCTCCAACTATTCACGTTTAATCCAATGCATCAAGTGAGGCTAACGAGTAAATAAGTAGAGGATTGAACAGAGTACTGAATTTGCTCAATCGTTCAGTGTTTAAGGTAGAATCGGAGAAACGCAGAGCGCTCCTTGATATTGCCGTTCCTGACTACAACAAGACATGAGGTGTGTGATGGTTTGGTGTAGAGAGAGAGGAAAACAGCTGCCAGTGAGTTGATTACTACAGATCAGGCTTATCTTCTGAGTCGCAAACCTATTGACGCATACGCTGTCTGCGGATATTACCAGGGATGGATGTTGCTTGACAGCGTCTTTTGTGAAGGAAAAGAAATTATTGAAACGTGACAGGAACCTCTTCTGTGGGGGACGTCTTACTTTCAGTTTCAACTGAAGTGTTTATTTGTAAGATGTGGACAGCTTGCCGTTGAACGTTGTGAGATGAGATGTAAATAACTGAGTAAGTAGGTTCCTGATGAGTGGTAGGGGGATTTTGGTTTTCATATAGATTGAACATCACCCACAATTGATCGCAGCTGTCGCATTCCCATAGACTTTCCAGTCGGCCCCTTTCGAAAAGAAGCACTAGACTCGAGTTTCGCTCTCATTAGAGCTCGTCAGTAGTGCATATCCTTGCCACGCCCGGGACTAGAACTTTGGCCACGACTTCATGAGGCAGCCTTGCTGACCACTGAGATATTGACCCAACACTGAGTTGAGCGAAACTCGAGTCTAGTGCTTCTTTTCGAAAGGGGTCGACTGGAAAGTCTATGGGAATGCGACAGCTGCGATCAATTGTGGGTGATGTTCAATTTATACAGAAATGTATTTCGTCCATACTTCTCTTCTTATAACTGTACGGTGAGAGATCAGTACCACCGTCAGCCATAGGTATGTAGCTGTCTATGATGGTGACAATAATGGTGTGTGCGTGAACTGATCAATGTGAAAGAACAACGATGACAACCACAGGTAACTGACAATCAACCGGGAATGCAAACAATACGCTTAGCTCTTCACGTCGCTGACCTTCCAGTTCCTGCACCTGATCAATCGACAGAAGCTTCAATCGGCTCACCAATGATTTCAGAGAGTCTCTTTGTGATGTGAGCTTGTCATCAACCAGTCCGGTTCTGCATATTAAAACAGAGAAAGAAACGAAAAGTGAGGAACTTTTGTTCAGCCAATAAAATGCAAATGTGAGAAGATACCACACGCGATTGGGCATGAATCAGTAAGGGAAACGTCAAATGCTGATGGAACAGATTAGCAACCTGTACGTAGTACAGGAAATATTGGTTGCTTCTTATTGCACAAAAGTAAAACAGACAAAATCAACCACGTTGAACATCACCCACAATTGATCGCAGCTGTCGCATTCCCATAGACTTTCCAGTCGGCCCCTTTCGAAAAGAAGCACTAGACTCGAGTTTCGCTCTCATTAGAGCTCGTCAGTAGTGCATATCCTTGCCACTGCCGGACTAGAAACTCCGGCCATGCTTTCATGAGGCAACCGTGTTTACCACTGCGCCATTGACCTCACATTAGGCACGACCGAATTATCATATGTGAACGCTCAACCACTTTCGCTTGTGAGTAATGATAAACCAACTCCGAAAACTGAATCTTCCGAGTTCAAATAGAACATGCTACAAAATCACAACCACATTGCGGTTTGACAAAATGCTCACAAAAATCCGTAAGGCAAGAGAAACATAATGGTTCATGTAAACTGAGCAACTGCGTCATAGGTATCATGATGAATGGAGTCGAAACTAAACGCAACAGAATGAGTACAAGTTCCCCATGTCTAACGAATTGGTCACTTCAGAACGAAAGCAAATCAGGCATCTTCGACCTTCCCTTTCTACTCAACTAGGTGATAGACGATACGCTGAAAGGGACACTTGACGGATTTTAGGAACTCAGGGCTGATGTGTTGCAAAGTGATAAGTTGACCGATGATGAGTAGGCAATTCACATTATTTCGTCCGTATAAAATATGCAAGTCATATTGGACCATCTAAATAGTCTGATCAGGAAGCTAGCTAATAACCAACTTATGTACGAATCACGAGATCGAAATCGACCCAGGAAAATAAACAAATCAATATCTATATTTCGACAAACGTACGGACGTTATAAGTATGTCTAGTCAGTTCGAAAGGGTCATTGGGATAGGGACATTGGAGTGGTCCAGACGGTGAATCTCAGAGTTATCGAAGGGAGACAGAACAACTGTACGAACGTGCCCTATACGGATCGAAAGGGGTTATATTCTAGAAATAAGCATCTGAGAAATAAAACTAGTAGATTGGGTTGACCGTTCCCAAAGATAACTACACCGAAACCATCTGCCATCTGGCCAATTACTACACAAGTTGTGGTAGTTTGTGGTTTCTGTACACGATGACAACATTTAAACAACAAGATTCAAACTAGTGAGATGTGCCGTCTCGCTGGACCGAATCTCTACCGGAACAAATGCGGTTCAGTTATGATAAGTAGTCTGCTATTGAAGCAAAGATAACGATAATCAAAATACTCATTTGTTCGAGTCACTTTCAGTCACGTGAGTAGTGCACAATATAACTGCTACCCGATGATACTGCGACTCCGTATAAGCATGAGAAAGCGAATTATGAGCCATGTGACCAGTGCATACTGAAGTTTTTAGGGAAATTAGAATGCACGATAGGTCAACCCAGAAAATTCAATATCATTGACTGAAATTAACCATTACTGTTAACGCCCATCTGTAGTGACGTATTCACCCACCTCATGAGAACTTAATCGCCCCAGTTGGGGAAATATGGTCTAGCTGGTAGGAGTGGCATGTATGATATGCATTTCAAACTTGAAAAGTGTAATTAGTCGTAACAATATTGTATTGGTTCGAAGTCGATTTTTTATTATTTCAAACAAGTCGCGTGTAACTGCCTGTAGCATCACCTCCCAGGGTGATGACACTTTGACAGTTTGTAGAACCGCGACAACAATGAAAACGGAATAAAACTTAAAACGTGCCGATGTAATGATCAATATACGAGGTAGAAAAGTCGGTCACATTCAACGCACAAGCCATGCAACTTACTCTAACGACTCAACCAAGTTCAACAGAGTGACCATCTGAAAAGTAGAGTAAAAACAGTAGGTCAGATCGGAAATTTCAAAAACAAAAGTACACATCCAACCCATGTTCATAAGTCCTTATATCCTGCAGTGTGAAGTGGACGAAGATAAGAGATGAAAGAAATGAAACAAATGCAGAACCTGATCAGAATCGCACCACTGAAATTATGATGAAATGTCAGGTATGATATTAATCGTTTCCGCTGCACTTAACTGTATACAGGCTCACCAATAGTCTTTAAACAGAAATTCAATAACAGGACTGATTTGTGTCAATATACGCAAACAGATGAGCAAGAGATAAAGGGCGACAGGAACATAACAGCCTATGATGATTTGAACCAACCGTGCTGATTCCACATATGATGCAAATCATTCGGTCTTATGAACAGTGGAATAAGACCGTCCAAAATGTAATCGCAGATATTATCAGGTGAATATTCGTTCCCAACTCAGGCTCTTCTTAGAGCAGGCAAACGCTTTAGAAATCAAGATAGTGTTACTTTCACCCTTTAAACGGGAGGTTGAGCATACGACATAG
>LOND01000009.1:168613-188897 GCA_014220965.1 Paragonimus kellicotti
AGAAGTTAGGTGAGATGCAGGCTAATCGAGCTCAGTGGCGTGAATGTTGTCGTTGTTTGGCCGAGTTGTCTGTGAAGTGAGTGCACTTAATGATGCGGGGCAGTGAAAGCCGTAAGGAAGCTGTCTTGCTGATGACGCCTTACTTTCACTCACAGCTCGGTTGTTTGTTTGCAAGGTGTAGGCGCCTTGATGTTGTATGTTTGAATATAGACGTAGCTATTTTTAGTAGTTAGGTCCACTTCCCCTCCCCTCCTCTGTTTTCTTCTTTCTTCCTATATACTTTTTTCCTTTGTTCTTCTTGTGGTTGTGTGGCAGTCAAGCATCAGTGTGAACCACTGATGTATTGCTGTCTATGATGATGATGACCACAGAAATCTGACTGGCTAAATACCTGGGTCAGAAGAGGCACGCTGATTGAACGGCACTATTTAGGGTTACATATTATCGACTGATATTCCCATAATTAAGTCACAAGCAAACATACTGCCAAATTTGTTACTGAGCTAAAAGAAACCGAATGAACTAATCACAAGCAATAATAGATTTCCATGTGGTTACTTGAATAGTTCGCTTAGATAATCAATTTCAGGCTATCACAGTGTGGCTGGAAGGATTAGTTGCTATAATAATAAGTGCACGTTAATGTTCAAACCGTCAGCGGTGGAATAACAGCTTTAATAGACAGCGCTACAAGTTCACCGATGACAAAGTCCGACAAAATGAAACCCGATTTAAAACAGTGACCAAAGCAAGCGAAACCGAATAATGGTGGGTATTTTAAACCTGATAATAGGAAAAGTTGTCAAAGTGTCCTACGGACGGACCTGGCTGTCCGATTTCAGAAATACCTCGTGAAAAGATAGATGAACATGAACGTAAGATCATAAAAACTTGTAGCCATAGTTTAATTGTTGAGCTACCGGTTAACGTTCTGTATTAGTTGAAAAACCGATTTCAAACGAATACCAAAGGTGCGTCGGATAACTGAGCACCCGAACGGTGCAACAGTCACGCGCGTGTTATCAGCATTCACCACATGCCTACAATAGTAGAACACTGTTGTTCCCATACTCAAATCAACCTACTATTCAACCTCCTCAACTAGAAACCGCCGTGCTAGCACAGTCAACATCTTCGATTTGAAATATCGCGATTGGGAAGTTGAATCGCACAACTTTGTAATCTCAAGCCAGAAAGTTGACACTAGGATAAACCGCCGTTTCGCTACTCACCAACAGGAAATTATGATAAATCAGCTGCAATAAAGTTGACTACCAGTCAGTAACTCGTGTTTAAATTTCTTGACACTACCAAGCTTATATGCGACCCGGCATATTACCGGATGGGAAGCACATAAGTGTGTGAAAGATGAAATCCCAACCAATCTTGAGAAGGGATAAAAATGGACTGAATTCAAGCCGAGGCTAGTAATCATGTGAGGTGCATCCAAGCATATTAACGATCAAGACGAAATTACGGTAATCCCATAAATGGATAGTCTAGCAACTCGATACTAACGGTGAAATCTTAGTAGGACGACAGTATATGATAATTTTACATAACTCGCTTGCCTCTAACTAGGACATTAGCATGACAGGCGTGTCATATAGCACGTAAATACGCTGGGGGGGTTGTCAGATTATGAACAGCTTACGCTAGTCACGATGACAAATCGGTCAGGGTTAGGTGGATTATCGGAAAACCTTTCGGCACGGTCTAAGGCGAATAAATAGAGCCCCAAAGTAAAAACTGTCAAGAGAGTTTGCAAGAGCTAAATCCAACGAAGCCAAATAGATACGTCACAGGTGAAAGACTTTTCGTGCCCTTAACCTCCGAACAATCTCAACGCGATCAAACGTGGGTATTCAGTGACACAGACATAAAGTAAACAGAGGAGGCGGAAATTAAAAAGAAAGTGTTTATTGCATACAGTAATGTAAAGTACACATGTACAACGTAAGGCATACGTCTACGCTGAAACATGCTGGATAGAAGTAAGTGTTAAAAAGGGCTTAATGATAACTCAGCCCTCGAGTAGCAATGTGATCGTTCCACAGCTGTCTGTATCTCCTGAATCAAACAGACTCGGAGAATCCTTCGGATGGGAAACATTCGATTCAGGAACCCGAATTCGTTTTAAGTAGTCAGTTTCTGATTCGGCCAACAACCGTTCACTGTGACAGAATGCAGAACGGTATGAACGATTGAGCAGCGATTCAGATGTTTGCCGAATCGGATGTGGCGACACCGCTCGATCACACGACTCAGATAGGTCACTCGAAGCTTTCCGGAACGATAAAAGCTTATGAATTCGAGTCGTTCGTATTGAGTTCCGTTTCCAGGCCCCGAGTGAGCTGGAATTGTTGGCACTGAACAGAGAAATGTGTTTGATCAAGCTCGATCCGGAGGTGATTGCGTACGACAGACTGCACTGACTGTGCAGCTCATCATATACGGGATTTTGAACGAAAAGCTGGTAAGACAGGGACAAGATAATAGAATGGTACAAAATCAGTCCCTCACGAAATATCACTGCAGTTAATTTACAAAGGATCAGAAGCTTATGACAAAAAGTGTTTCCTCCTAGAGAGTGACAATGCGAATTCTGCTCTACAAGCAGAAGTTTTACAAGCAAATTTATCGGAACCATACAGATATATACTTAATATATTTAGCATACAAAGCCTACGTGAGGTGGTAAATGTGTCACAATATATGAGAAATAAAAGAGAGGATTGTGTGGGATAAAAAACGAAAAAGACGTAGAAGGAGAAAAAGGAAACCACATCGGTGCACACACAGATTCGCAGCAGGAGCGCCATTGACCTGTTCCTTACCATATCAGACAGCATCCTCAGTCAAAGGTGTTCATTGTCCTTCAGACTACAGCCAGGAAGCCAGCAGTGCCCAACTGAAGCAGGCCTCAGTGTAAGTGCCTTCATACCCCGAACCCAAGTCGTACGCTGAAAACCACGCTGTCGCTTCCAGCCTAATCCATCACTCGCAAACAAGGCACAGCGTTGCAAGCAGTGTAGGATGTGGTCAGGCCAACGAGGCCTCTGACAACATTTAACCATCCCAAAGGCAGAACATCAGCGAACACCGCCACTGCTGAAACCGTTCACATCACACTCCATCAATGCTTTTGATACACTGGTGGTTGAAAGCATCTTCCGCGCGGATGGACCAGGTTTCGCAGTCTCACAGTAGGACCACTCTTACAGTGGCTTTGTACCCTCGACCTTTTACAGAAAGACTGAGATTATGCCGGTATCGCAGGTTGCGTAAGTTGACAAACGACATTCGAACCTAAGCTACACGATTTGTGGTCCCATTGAAAATTCCATCAGCACTGATACAACTCCCAAAGAACACGAACTCCTCAACTATCTCCAACGACTGACTAACAAAGTTGGGAGCAGTCCTGTCGATCCTGCAACAGCATTTTGTACTCAAAAGGTGCAAAGACAACACCAACCTGACGAACTGTAGCCTCTTATCTATCTAAGACTTTCTGAGCTCCTCATGAATCCTCACAGATTGGGGTAATGTCGTCTGCATGATTTGTGTCTCGAAGTCTAGTGCCTGAGATCAGCTCCACACATCAAGCTGGTAGTCCGTAAGAAGGAACTATATGATCTTGTCTACTGCAGAGTAGAACAACAAAAAGGAGATGGTTAGTAAAGACGTCACACTCGACTTGCAATGCTGAAAATCGATGATATGCTGCATAAATCACAACCTGCCCCGAGGTCTGACAGCAGATTGCATTCAGGATGTCGACATTCTCCGCCGGCACACATCTCCTTGACAAACAGTCTCAGAGTGTGGCCCGGTCAACTGAATCAAAGGTTTCTGTGATGCCTGAAAAGATCACGTTTCATGAGGCAACCGTGTTTACCACTGCGCCACTTGACCTCACATTAGGCACGACCGAATTATCATATGTGAACGCTCAACCACTTTCGCTTGTGAGTAATGATAAACCAACCCCGAAAACTTGAATCTTCCGAGTTCAAATAAACATGCTACAAAATCACAACCACATTGCGGTTTGATGAAAATGCTCACAAAAATCAGTAAGGCAAGAGAAACATAATGGTTCATGTAAACTGAGCAACTGCGTCATAGGTATCATGATGAATGGAGTCGAAACTAAACGCAACAGAATGAGTACCAGTTCTCCATGTCTAACGAATTGGCGCGATCAGCGAGCCATCTACACCAGTTCTAATCGCCAAACGGATGAAGATTCTATCGTTTCCATCACCGGCCTCAGACAGTTTTCAATCTCATAAACCTACCACTGGATACCCATTTTAACCCAAAATATTTCGGATTTGTAAATCAATATGTAGGATGTCTGACGTACATGTTTTCTAGTTCGAGGGGGAAGAACACAGAAATTAACGTTACTGCCCAGTCCATATTTTATCCCTAGGAATGGATTTTTGGGTGGATATTTTCAACTAACTGAATCAACAAAATATAATTTCCCCTCAGTTCCCTTTTTGGCAGTAAACTTTATGGTCGAGTATGTACAAATAAAGGCTCTACACATCAACTGTGCCTTTGAACACGCCAAACAGGCCGTCGTCATTGCAATTATAATGCGCAAATTTTGGAATTTTCGGTCCTAGCTCATTTAGTTCCATCTTGGCCATTATATACGTATTCCATATAGGTATATAAATATTCTACTGTTTGCAAACGGTTGGTCCCAGTGACCACCAGCGAAGTGGTGGACAGCTGTTTCGACCTAGTTGGGTCTCATCAGCACCACGCACGCCGGAGAATCGAACCCACGACCCGTGAATAAGTGGCAGATTGTAGTTCAAGCACTTATCCACTAGACCACGGGGTCACGGTCACCGGGGTTGCAGGAAGGTATGTGAATTAGTTTCCTTAGCTGGCGAAGCAAACTAATCCTACTGTTTGTTTGAACTGCACAACTGTAAACAGGAGCGTGAGAGAGCTTCTTGTGATTCGTGATGCCGGGCGAGTCGACAGAATTCACATACTCAGATGTATCTCCCAAGATAAACAGTTATCCTAGAGTTCAATGAACTAAACAGTAGTCTAGACTGGAATATGGTGAAATACTCAGGGAAAGTATTAGGCGTAATGACAACCAAGCTTCATGAGCTTTCAAGAGTGAACATAGCACATTCACATACAACCTAACACCACCCGGTCATATACACATTTTTCAAGACTGTTAACATTTTGCATGATTCTACGCTGGTACGAATTGATATTTTATAATCGTATATGCCCAAAGAGGTGGACATCACCTGTCCAGCACAGTATGTCATCTACACCAAAAAAAAACCCGGAAACGCATGTCCCATGTAGCTGCAGTGTTTATCGTATCACATGCTTATTAAACACGTCAATCAAACGCTAGACGTGATTAATCTAACCACTGTCATCATCACACGCTTCCCGTTCTTGTTCATTTGGATTTACGTTAGATACGCAGGGTATGAGTGGAACCACAAGTGGTGTAACGTAGGCTGTTTATGATGACGCATGTGTGCAAGCGTCCACTGGCTTCGGTCACTGAGACAAGCCACTTGGGAAACAGATGCAATAGACCATGTCATACGTGTTAATCAGTCCACGAGCGGTTGTACTGGCAGATACACTGGTGTATTAGATCTATGTTTGCGTCAGCAAACGACCTAACATTCCTCTAGGTGGTTCATTCGAATAAAAAAAAATCGAATCAGCAACAGAACGCGGAAGTCAGCGTCAGCAATTACAGGACAAGAAATTGGCCCGCTCGGCACGGTCGGCGTAACCTCAAACTCAAGCATCTGGCTATCAGAGGAGTGTTACTGATTTGCCGGAAGCAGGCAATGCTGTGTGAACGAAAGTCAATGAACTACGTCATCCATCGTTGTCACCTTTGACCTAGTCTAACCAATGTCACCACGTGTATTTGACCGTTTTTAGTTAGAGCCTGATTAAGTGTTAACATTTCGCAATGTAGGTCTTTCTGATGAGTCTGTTCTGAAAAAACCACAAGCATATTGATATTGATTGGCGTACAAGGCCTGGCATTCGAAGCGGCAACAATTTTGAAATGACGTAGACACTCAAAAACGAACAAGGGCAACCTTGATTAACTATGTCAATCAGCGGGTTCATAATCCGTTTGACAATGGGACAAAACGACAATCTTTCAGTTTTTTCTTATTTTTTAAAGCTTTTCAATAAGCTCAATAAAATGACCCAATTTAGTATGTATTTACAAGCTCGGAATTACTAACAAACAACACCGTTGTAAATCATGAAGAAAACTTACCAACTATGGTTGTTCTATCCGTCTCCATTTCATTATGAGACATTTAAATCGTTTAATGCTCAATTGTTTCGGAAACGGTGCACCAAACACCATATTAACGGTTGACAACCTCACCTTACGACATAAGTGACCAATTTCCACGATACTCCTCTAATCAGCGCGATGCGTCTGATATCTATCAAATATAATGGATACCGTCACTGACATGTACACACACCTACTAGTTCCAGACACGTCTTGGAATGTCGGTTGGTGTCAATATTTACAAAGAATACGCCATTTTGGTTCACCTCCTTGTGAAGACAACAAATTCGGATTGTGTCAACCCCCACTCTTAACAGCTCAGGACCATAGGAACAGCAATCTAGTAGAGAAGCAACCTGGCGCAGTTGAGTGATTCCGAATTCGATTTAGCTTTAAACGAGACCTGACATTAACAATCGACGTTCATACATTGTCCTTTTTTTAACACAGAGTACAGATCCATTTGTACAGATTTTTAAAAAAATGCAACGTCTGCTATCCGCATAACCGATCTATTCTTAACCAAATAGCTGTGTGGCTGTTCCATCCTTTCAAATGACCTCCAACTGGCCTAAAAATTTCATACAAGTGATTAATTGAAGTGAAAAACAGACAAAGATCGCAACTCACTTGGATCCCCACATTGACTTCGCCACCAACGTGCGACTGACGATGGAACAGAAAACTCTCATCAAAGCGTATCAGCACATCCCGCAATATCCCATTGGTTGCTCGGACTCGGTGTGTGCCACTAAAATAAGATTTCGCGTTCACAGTCACACGAGCATAGAAGCCAGGTTTGGCGAGATCACAATTGTGTGTGTTTACAGTCACAAGATCAGTACGGCGCCCGGAAAGCAAGGCCAAGTACGCAGTAGTCGGAGGCCATACAATAGCTTGGACTAAGGTGACTCGCAAAAAGAACCCGTTGACAAAAGGACGTGGTGTAATCGAGACAGTACGGTTGAACATTTGAGACGTAAACCACGTGCTAAGACGATGACCAACAAGCTTCAGTTTGTGGCTCGTTTTGTGAAATGATAGCATCGATTGTGCTCTGCGAGGCGAGATGAGTGAGTTAGAAGGCCACGACTTTGCACGTTCCAGTGAGGCTGGAACAAGTAAACGAAGTATGGCTTCAGTGAGCAACGTCATCACAAGAAAAATAAACATGATAACGCATAGGCGTTTTAACATTTTCCATTTGTACAATGAGACGATATCGTATGTTGAAAGATTCTAGTGAAACATACGTCATAAACCTTAATGTTAGATGCTGAGATTTTGTGCATTCTGTTGAAGAGGCAGCGGGTGCTGCTCATGCATTAGGAGGTTCCGCTGAGGTAGGGAGACCACAATTAGTCCAGAAGAATTATCTCCAATCGTATTGGCAGGCTGTGCCCTAATATTAATCAGTAAGTTATATCACGGGTTAAACTGTGGTTTACTATTGTATTCAGACAGCAGTTTCTCCTGCGTAGTCTCGAATTGAAAACACACAGGGTCATCGACTAACCAGGTCGGATATGACATGTGCATTGGGTGAACATCCATTGACTCACACTGAATGAGGCGATTTGCCGTTATTATTTACCTATCAGTAGCCCTTGACTGCTGGACTTCTACTGAATACCGCTCATTCATCTAAGCGACAGTTCAATCGAATCATCACAAATCCGTAGAGCTCGGAACGCTAACTCCAGAGTGGGTGATTCGGCGATGGTACATGCACTTCTTCAATGTAGGATTACGGTTATTCAGTCTTTGCATAAGCTGCAACCTGGACAACTGGAAAGTGTGATACGGCTTTACTGGAACAAACTGTCAACGGTTTTAACTACAGTAACATTTTTCAACAATATTTTCTGACCAGCCAATAGTTCAGGAGTTTAGGTTGTCTTACAACGAAAGCGTGGCTGGTACTAAAACGAAGCTGAACTGATTACATTGTTGCGATTTTGGCCATTTGCGGCGGGTTCGTGTGAGAATCGGTGAAGCTCAAGGTGAGTGGTAAACAGCGCGGGTCACTGAGGTAACCGATACCAAGAAGCGAGCGCATAGACGCAAAAGCGCACCAGGTCGCGAGCAACAGCGGTGCATTTTCCTCTGTGAGCCGAAAGCCGGCTAACCGACCCTGACTATGTGTAAAGTGTGTATCTGTGTGGTCTGTGCAGGCTGGAAATACCTTCAACAGTTACAATGGCTTTAGAATCATTATATGTTCTGATTTTGCTACGAGAGTGCACTATGATTTTTGAACCCTACACATTATTGCATAAACAACAGATGGAATCAGAATACATTGAACTGTTGTATGGCACTTACTGCATACACCAGGTTCCACTAGTTACCAGGCTGTGAATAATACGTCTGGGTAATTGAAAACAGCTTCAAATCCGTAGGAAAACGTCAAACACAACGCCCTGATATTTGAATAAAATGCGAACGTGCTAACGAAGCTTACGGTCCGAAGTATAGCCTGATAGGTAATAAGGCAATATATTGATATCATAGAAGGCTTTTATTCGGTAGCCAGTGTTACAACAACCACAAAATAAATGAAAGTGTACGCAGACTACTCAAATAAATCCCCGAACACACCAGTGCACTTACAAGGCAATGATGGGCGGTGGACCGACAATGCGAAGCATAAACCCGGTGAAACAGTCTGCATAGAATGTAGTGGGTACGACGACGTATCGACCGTAAGACAAGCCATGCAAACGCATCCACACGGTGCGACTGTTACGATAACAGGAATTGGCGATCAGCTGGACGTGTTCACGCAACGAGCAGATAGAACTGGTACGGTTGGCTTCGACCTGATATCGAACAGGAAACAAGTGAAAAGGACAATCAGAGTGTAGAAGTCAGTGATTAGTAGCCAAATGATTTGCCTACAACTCCCTATGAATCATGTGGCACAGTCGCATGATCCGCGAGATCTCTTGAGAAAATTATGAAACACTGTTAAACACAAATGCCAAATAATAAATCGGCTTTTTAATTATAAAAAAGGGGACATGACAATCGCACACAAGCACGGGATTACACAGCAAACTTACCCGGAAAACACTCATTCCAATGTGATAGAGTCCTGTGGTTGATTTAGAGCGATCTGGATCGCGGACAGTTTTCTGAATCAAGTACAACGCGATTTGACTAGGACTTCGATGCAAAACATCAAACCGGAACTGGAATGTAAAAAAAACTTGCGGATGAGAAAAAAACATCTGTACGAGACAAAACTTAAAAAAGTCTCGAGGAGTCAGGAAAAACCTAAACAGGCCAGTAACAAACCATGTAGTCAACGCGGATTGAAAATCTGTTCAGAGAACCGCAAGCCACAAAATGTTTTGGAGAGGTGTTTGACAAATGGAACGGACGTAAGATAAGTTGAGAAGAGGCACACCAAGTAGAAAATCAAACGGTAGATGATAAGGAAAACAGCAGAATAATATGGAAAACTTTACGAGCAGTTACAAGACAAGTTATGTACAAATTCGTACCCAGAATCAGTGAAAGTACGAACACAGGACAGAGAAAACGCAGCACAATTATCAGTCAAGGAATGAGAGTAGAAACAAATTAATCAGATACAAACGATGACTGTTTCCTTTATCCATTTCAGCAGTCAACAACCAGTACATCAAATCTTTTCAAACAAGCAGAACTGTGTGGAATTCGGTGAGCAACAGTGATCCCGGCTGTCAGACGTAAACTCCGATATTTTGAACCGGGTAACATGAAGCGTTTTGCATTACAAAGTGTCTACTGCTGTACAGTCTATTACGGCATATGTGGGAGAAACGATATTGTCAGGTCTTGTAAAGTTGAACAGTAGAAACGTTCGAAAGGGATTGGGATCGGAACCAACGGTCGCACGATTAGAATTTGGAGTCGTTAACTCTGAGGCATACTGAGCTCCGCTGGTGCCCATGGGTAGACAGAAGATAACTTGACTTTGATGCACAAACTCAAAATACAGCTATACCACCAAATGAGAACTATGAGTGGTGAAACACTGGCAAGCTAAGTATAACTGTGAACACAATACCAATGTGTGGCTTGATATGTGCATTGACATAGGTTGGCGACTAAATTTTGATGACTAATGTCCTCATATCATACCATATACATTGTGAGCACTGTTTCATTAAGCCTCCATAAAAGCAAAAAATTCAAAGTTTTCAACATTATTACTACAAGGCGGCGCTCAGTACCATTTAACATGCTATGTCAGAGATCGGCAACCTACGGCCTGCAGGTTGAATCCGGCACCAGCTACCGAAATGAAATATCACCTTCGCCGGCTCGATGTCACCAGACTTCGTTTCAATCATCTGACTAAGTCGGTGAATCATGCAATGACCGATCTTTCGGGTTCACACACGCACAAACAATCGGCGTGTACTAACTGCAAACCTTCGGCAGGCGTACACTTCCTTTATCGGATGGGACAATCAACGTACAAAGTAATTACGCAATCACGTCAGTTGTACCAGAGGCACTTGATGTGCAGATGCAGTGAAATGATCAATTGGGACGAGCAGTTCGGGCGGACGACTAGAGGTCAGTAGAATTCTATAAAAATTTCTTCTTAAGTCTGACATTTAGGCAAACTCGATAGGTCACATGAAAACAAATCAAGATTGTTGGCGGTGTTTATATAAGCTACTATCTACTTAAAAAGAACATACAGAACAGGTTACGAAGAAAGTGGTGAACGTTTAGGCGAAATTCTACATTTGAACATTCTCCAGGGACTTTCGTATGACAAAAAAGTAGCATACATCGCACTACTCTGTTCCGTTGATGAACTCCCATGAACGCTACTTTAATAAAATAGGCAAAATTAGTTTATTACGTCCAAATATTAGTTCACCTACTACCTATGGGTTAATGTGACCTGTCGTCTATTCCGTGCCATAGCATTTGGTACCTGTGCAGAAAAGGGATTGCTGACCACTATGACGGATTAGCTGTGAGTGGCTGTATGGTATTCCCAGATTGTCCAAGTCCCGATAGCATAAGCAACGGGAAGCCTAACCCGCAACGACGTAAATGATAACGGAGGCGTCGTTAACACTGATGAAGAATGATAAAACCGGAAGGGATTATGAAAACTGAGCATATCTCGTCAACAGAAGCTTTTCACTTTCGAAGTGGGCTAGCCGAAGGACTTATCTGAATGCGAAGATCGCAATCCAGTGTGAGTGACGTTTGATTAGGAATATTACCAACTTTAAAATATAGGGTGAATAATTGCATCTGAAAAAAATGACTGGAACTGCTGATTTCACCTGAGGATTGTTAAAAAATGTATGCGTGCAATTCAGGCAACCTCCGCTTGTGTTCAAGCTCCAGATTCCGTGAAAGTCAACTGTCGTCCAAAACTCCCTGGGTCGGTAGAATGGTAAACACGACTGCTCGTACCCAAAGGTGGAAGAGACCGATCCCTGACTATTCGCGTAGTTTTCCGTCAGACGTCTGGGAGTAAACAGAAACCAGTGACTGTGGCCGATTGGCGTATGACAAACCACGATGTAGTTGAACTGTTCCAGAAAGTCCTCGAAACGCATCCATATATGACCACTGTTTAGTTCGTCTACCTCTAGAAGCAAGCGTCGAAATGTTGGGTCTATTGAATTCCAGTCCTGATTTTAAAAGTAAACAGAGAAATGATAGAGCTGAACACTTCAATAGAGTTGAAACTATGCGGTCTAAAATAGACAGCGTTAATATTACTTAAAAGAGCAAACCGGTCCGGATGACAAAATAAAAATTGCTCACCTCAGATCCTACAGCAAAGGAGCCTTTCCATGTCCCATGACCCCATGGATTCGTCAGACGCACCAAAAGGACGCGACGTTTCGGAACCAACTCTGAGCAGTGGACGATGGGTACCGCACAAAAACGAGTTACCGCGTATGCATGGCCAATAACGAGGCCCAGAGCAGTTTCCTTTTCCTGATCACGCGCATTCCCGGTCTGGCAAAACAAACGGGATTACTTGAGTAACATTAAACGTAATGAGTTGGTCGATTAATATTTGTGCTCACAAACGTGGAATTTAAGGCATACGCTAAAAACCTGAACGAAGCACCAGCCTTCGAGCGACTCGACGATATTCTACTTCAAAAAGTGATAGTACGATTATCACTAGCTGTAATATCAGATTTGAGTAGTCTATCAAGTAATTTTTATGCGCTTAACTTACAAACAATAGATCCTGGTGCTACCAATATTGTTAATTGGGTAAGTCAATGATTGTATTCTCTAAAAAGTTGATGCGCGCGGACAGCGACAAATGAAGACCGAAGACAAATGTTTCGATTACAAAACAACAATCAAAAACTTGTGTACGAATGTTAGCACCAATGCGTAGATGAACAGTGGAATAACGAAAAGAAAGTTCACGATACTCCCCTGGGCTCATAACAGCACGTGGTTGTCTAATGGGGTTAACCGCATCAAGAAAGGCTGATATGTACTGACGAGTTAGGCTTGGGTCAAAAGATAGCACCCGTAGCATGCGTTATTTTGCACGTAACGGTGATAAGTTCACAGCAAAAAGCAGGAACAGCAAGTAAAGAAAATTCTCAGGTCAAAGTCTGATCCTTTTCTGATGGTCCAAAGCCACCGGGCGTATTGGCACTGCCTCTCCGTAATGGAAATTTTGATGGTTGGATGCAATGTTTATAGTCAATCGATGAGATAAGTAAGTTGCGATGCTCGTCTGACATTGAGAAATACTAAGGTTGCTGCGTTTCATCACTGATAGCAGGATTTCGAACTGAAAGGCTTTCTTCTATACCACCAACCAAGTAATCCAACTTCTTCCGTGCTTGAAGGGAGGTGTGTAGCGCTTCATGAATATAGTATTCATCTGAGTAAGTCACCTTCGAAGAGAAGTAAGAACAGTTGATTTGAGATTGCACTTAACCAATCGCTCCTGAGATGTAGTATTTACGGGCTTACCTAACACGGATCTAATTGAATACAGGGTGGCTAGGAGAACACAGTTCCGTTGATTGACTTTGAACTTTTCGACCTGCGGCAGAATCGCAACTTGTTATAAAGTCACGTTCAAACATCCAAATGGGTTGTTGACGTGAGGAATGAGTGATGGTTCTGCTTGCGGCAGAAATGTCCTCAATCCGCCTGTCATGGAAACTGGGTTAGGACCCAAGCGAACACACAATCGCATACGAAATGGCGCAAACGGTTGAAAAAATGTTGACACTGTCGTGTCGAAGCAGCCAAAAGTAACGAGGGATATTCACTAAGCAGATGTGGGTACCGCGTAACAGATGGAAGTGGTCTTTTGAAATCAAACCTGCGGTACTTGAAAGGTGGTGCAGTTTCATAAGTTGTCTGCTAGGTGGTTTAAAAATTGGGGACTACTTCGGCACGCGTTTGTTATTGAGAGGCCGTGGTGCCTACTTTTCTAGCTGAAAATGGGAGATGGCACGAATGCACAAGGAACGCCAAAAGGACCCAAAGAGTCAATCACTTTGTTCACCGGTAAGCTATTCGGGCGTCAGTCGCTCGTTTCTCACTTGCCGGTCTGTACACTACATCCTACTGAAAACACGACCATTGAGTTCGCCGACGTCGAATGTTTTCATTTTTCCCTTTTCCGTGGTGTATTTTATCGAATATGAACGCGATAGACCTCTGATCAGTAAAGAGAATGAAGTGATTGTTCACAAGAAAATGAGGTCAACTATGCACAACTTCTGCACTTGCATAAACTTCCTTTTTAATCGGTGAATAATGCAATTCGCCTAGGGAATGCATTCTGAAGAAAGCCATATGGGAATGTTTAAAGGGATGGATCATAACGAAGAACTTTGTTCAATATTCAGCTTGATGATGGGGCAAGGAAAATATTCGCTGGTTCGTCTTGTTATAACTTCCATTAAGTTGCACCGTTTGCAGAGATAGATCAGTGGTAACATTACCGATCCCTGAATAGAACGTTTTAAAATCTGACCTCAGTCACCAAACATTTATCTGTAAACGGTAGATTGACAATATTCAATTCCCGTGTGACCAGTGTGAACACAATAAACCACAGTGTTGTGCGTAAGCTTAAAATATTACTTCAAAGCATAGTACAATAGTATAACATAGTCACTTAGCACGATGAAACGGCCATCGCACTGACAAGCCCTGGAAGCTGACAGACAATAGAGATGAACTGTAACACCAGACGATTTACGACACAATTTGAAGGAGGCCCCTACTTCAGATTACTGCTAAAACCGCGAGTGTTATAGACAAAGATGATTTTGAAACACTCACCTTCATGAGTATGGTTAGCTTAGCCCCGAGTATAAACGTATTAATAAACTAACTTACGTTTTTGACTAAAACTTCATAATCGTTTTTCGGGTAATACGAGAAGTACTATAGGTTAATATGGTTGCGGTTTTGAGGCCCTGCTCCCTGGGTTAGGCATGCTCAAATGTGGACGGTCCTACAGTATCCGACTAACACGTGACTTAGCACGCTGCACGGCAGCACAGACGTTCCGTAGAGTGAAATCTAGAGATTTACATGCTCACCATCTCAAACAAACCGGGAAAGGTCACAGGACCGACAACTTACAGATATTGCGGCCGCAATTAGTGTATTTTGTAAATGATGGGCGGAGAGAAGTTTATAAAGAAGATCGCAAACGACTGCATTCTTCCACAAAGGTGTTGTGTCACGATTCGATCGAATTTTGCCAAAATATCGATCATCATTGGAGGATATGAGAGAAGGAACTTCAAAAGTCGTCCCTACTACGCAAGAACCGCCAGGAAAACAGGATACCCCCAGGCATTCCGTGAAACCGCCAGTGAAATCAATCAGGGCATCAGCCAGCTCCCCACCTTCCAATGCCTCATAGCTACCAAGAAGTCTGAAAACAGAGATACGGGAAGATCAACAAACAACTAAAAATAAACAGGAAGAAACAAAAACTAACGAAAATTTGGGGTATGGAACACGGCAAACATCGCAACGAAAATACTTGGCGTAAGCCTTCTCAAGCAGCGCACACCAGAATTCATCTGGGTTGCAGGAATGACAATAAAGTAATTCTCCATTTAGCGTGGGTAAGAGGTCGTCAACGACTACATGAATCCACTCGCCGAAACGCCAGAAACGAAATTCGAATAGGCCACAGTAGTTGCTCCAGGCGTTGGACTGCGGAATCACAACAATCTGAAAGATTGCTTTCATTAGGTATTGAAATAAAGTTCATCACTTTTCGGAAAACAGTTTCATGCAAAATGAGGCAAGCACACGCTGCGACAAACCAACAGTTCCCCAGCCTACCTTGACGGATAGTTTCCGGTGCAGAATTGGAAAATAGACAAGGGTTTTTGCTCAGTTCAGGCGGTCGGAGCCAGGTAATGTCCAAATCAGCCACTTTCTCCGTCTCATGAGTTAGACTGGACATAGTTGCGGGGAATTCCAAGTCCAAAAACAAACAGCCAGTGCTTTGGCATAACTGCCGCAGGTAGTGTGCATCTTGACCTTTGAAGTATACCGGCATCTGACTGCATTATAAAAGCTACGTAAAACGAAGCATTATCAAACGGAAAACCAGACTGGAAAAGGATGATCATATCAACTGCATCGTAGGTGAGAAGTCACTGCACGCAATCAAATTTACTAAGTATATATCTAACACGTATTTAACACGTAAAAAAACCCCACAAGAAGTGGCAAACATGCCACAATATAAGTAAAAAGGTAATGCGTAAGGTGAATGAGAGAAAATGTGGAGATGAAAAAATAAAAGACTACAATGATGCCCACAAAGACTCGCAGCACGAGCGGTATTGACTTCTATTCTTCGCCGCATCAGACAACGTCCTCAACCAAAGGTGTTCATTGTCCTTCGGACCCTAGCCAAGAAGCCGGAGCGCCCTACTGAAGCAAGCTTCACAGTGAGTGCTTTCATACTCCGAACCCAAGTCATGTGCTGACCACCGGACTGCCGCTTCAGCCAACCCACCACTCACAAACAAGGCACGATGTGGCAGGCGGTGAGTTGGCATTCGTAAGATGGAATCAAGCTAACGAGGCTTGTGAAGCGAGACGAAAATGCACAAAGGTCGACAGAGATTATCCGTTCCGAAAGCACATCAGCGAACCTTGCCATTGCTGACACAGTGTTCCCACCACACGCCACTAATGCTTCAGAGACACCGATGGTCGAAAACGGATACTTATGAACATCCTCCGCGCAAATGGACTGGGTTTCAGAGCCGTACAATAGGACTGCGCTGACGATGGCAATGTACATTCCACCTTTCGCAGAAAGACTGAGAGCATGTCAATGCCACAGAGGGCACAAGTTAGCAGACACCACCTGATCGTTTGTCATGTGATTTGTGATCTCATCAGACATTCCACCAGCGTCAAAACAGCTCCAAAAGTACACGAACGTCTCAACTGGCCGTAAACGCTCACCATCAAGGGTGGGGATAGGCGCCGAGCTCTTCCAAACTTTGCACTTAGTAGATGCAAAGGCCATACCAAAATGACGAGCCAAAGACTAATCTGTCTAAGACATTCTGGGCTCCCTATAAGCACTCGCAGATTAGGGCGATGTCATACGCATACTCTATGTCCCGAACTCGAGCGCCTGAGAGGAAATCCACACAATCGTATTCGCGGTCTATCGAGGTACACTCTAGGAAGTCGAATAGGAGGGACGAAATAGATAACCTTGTCGCACCGCACTTGAGATGCTAAAGGTCAGCTATACGCTGCCATAAGCCCTGAACCCCACCTCAGATCTGACAGTAAATTGCTTTCAGGATGTTCACATACTTCCCAGACACACTCTTCATCGATAGACAGTCCCAGAGTGCAGCCGTCAACCGAATCGAAGGTCGCCATGATGTCCAAGAAAACAACGACTGTTGGCCTTCTATATGAATGGCGGAATTCAAGCATCTGGCAAAGTGTGAAGATGTGATCAATGCAGCCACAACCAGGGCAAAATCCAACTTGCTCCTCACGGATATGTTCCTTGCGCGTTTCGCTTAATCCACGAAGTACAATGGCTGCGAGCAAGTTTGACGCAACAGGAATCGGATTAATCCCTCGGTGATAAGCACGCGAAGCGCGTGAGCCCCATTTGAAAACAGGGACTATGTTAGCTAAACCCAAGTCATCTGGAACTTCACTGACTCAGGGTTTTCAGAGCAAAGCCATCAGCTCCCTGATCAAGATTGAACCTCTGTCTATAAAGAGGGCAGGGAGGGGTTCGTTTGGGCTGGGTGCCTTGTGACGTTTCAGAAACGTTATCTCGGGAGAGACTCTTGTTTCCGAGAGAGGAGAAACGTTAACAGACCAATGAGCACAGAAAGAGCCCAAAGTGTAATCAAGGGCATGGGGCGACCAGCTAAACTGCAGTTGGAAATGCTCAGCTTAACGTCCCAATCATCATTGCACGGTTATGAATAGGCTCACCATTGATTTCACAAACTACTTCCCCCCATTTCTGGCTTACTGCTACCAGCTGCTCGGATGAAAGGGAAGGACTTCCGAAAGTTCCCGGTAGCAACCGGCTTGTTCCATCTCGATAACGCGTTGTATCCACCAGGTCCTCGCGATCCTCTTGTAGTTGCTTCCGGAGCTCCAGGCGAGTAGCCTTGCGGCCGAGTTGTACTCACTGCTGGATGGAATATTCCGGCGAGCGTCGAGAAGTTCCAGTGATCGCATAGAGACCCAGCGGTTGGCAGCTGAACAAGTAGTAGTACCACACGAGGCAGTACCGCACTTATAAGTTGCATGCCGTATATGTGCCCAATGTGCTTCAATGTCGTCTGGTGGTGAGGACCTAGACTAGAGGCAAGCGCACACTGGTAAGCGTAAAGCGTCTGTATCCCCTCTAGTTTAGATACATCCATTTGTGGCTGACGGCGGAGTGGTCTGTCATCAAGGCGCGAAAGGAACTTGACACAACAGTGCATGATCGGAATCCGCGTGCCAGATTGACTTGGAGTTTTGAAAACAGACATGTCATCGATAGCTGACGGTAGTGTGGTCAGTCTGGAGGTCGCCAGGTGGCACAGTGGTGTCTAGAACGTTGAAAATTAGTACTTGCCAGAAACAGACCGTTATAAGCACATAGATGCAAAAAAATCCACCGTTGTCTGTTCCATGAGTACCGTGAGAGTGCGATAAAAAGTCATCTTTGACTGCGTCTGGATTACAGTCTGTGAGGACATATGCCGCAACAACAAAGACAGCGTTTGTGATGGGCACCTCTCGATGCTTTAACCGTACCTTCCAGTCTGACAGCGTAAAGTCGGCTGTTGACGAGAATCCACTCAAGCGAAGCCTACTCTGCTTATGCGCCTAAGGTAATTCCAACACTGGCTTGATAAGTCGTTTGAGCCGCAGACAAGTGTATATGAGGCGCATAATGAAGCGGTTGACGGAGATGAAGATGTAGCACTGAGCTAGAATCCTGAAGCCGTGTTTCAGCAAGACAACAGATATCGATGGCGAGGGTCTCCAGAAGTACGTGCAAGAGCTGCCTGCTGACCTATTTGCATAAGTGTTCGAACATTAAAGGTGGCAAGCTTACATGACGTTCGGGAGGGGGGAGGTGAGCAGGGGCTTGTCCTTTAGGCAAGGGAATCTTGGTGTTTGGTACACTATCATTCTGACTACATCCAACTCGAGCGATAAATGAGGAAAGTCTCCGGTGTGTGAGAGAAAAGGAGAGTGGGAATTACCATGTACAGGGCTGTTTGATGAAATAGGAGACAAACTGGTTTGTTGTAGTAAAATGTGATATAGGAACAAAGTTGGCCACCGACACCTCGGCCAAAAAGTCGTGACAGCAGGGCAAAACGAAATTCATAATGAATGTACATTTGCAAGTTCACATTTGTGAGGACAGAATACTTCTCGATTGCCCCGGTCGAAAGGGATTGACTTGAGGGGCCTCAGCCGGAGGCACCGATTCAAATGAAACCTAACCCACAAGGCAGCGGGGCGAAGCACGGAGTTCGCAGTCCATTGGGGGCCGGTGATCAGTAGTGGTTCGGTTCATACGCCCTTTGGATGGAGTCCATCCATCCAGGATGCCCAACGCAGCCTGTAGGAGACTGACAAAAGCAGCGCAGCAGTCCGAAGATTCACCAACGAAGGCGGATCTAACCTAGTAAATCTGTCCAATCAGGGAGTCCAGAACCAACTGGGCAGTTGAGACACATGCCTCCAGTTGCCGCGGACCGGTGACCAAATTAGTTTACACGCTCCTCCAATGCGATTCAGTCATTCAAAATATCCGAAAAACCTTAGCGTATTCGGAGGAGCCAGTGAACACCGAAGTTTGTCTATAGTTGGCGGAGACGGAATAGGTCAGTAAGTCATACGGACAGCGCGTCGGACAGCATGCTGTCCGGGAGCCCATGTGGTCCTGTTGGGATGTCTAAAACGCTTGTGTGGAGAGGTAACATCTGCCGCGTCGTAGTACAGGCAGAGCTTACGATGCATATTATGGGAGACCCGACTGCCAACCGTGGATCCACAACACTCTGGTAGCACTACCACTCATTGTTCGCAACCGCTTATTCGCTGGCAGAAACCCGCTTAATTCGCGGCTGACCCCCGGGTCGAAGAAATTTCTCTAATCCACAGCCTTGGGATGCATCCTGTGGTGCTGAGCTAGCCCCCTTCATTTACCCGGGTGCCGAGATTAAATAAGTATGCTTCTCACCATCAGCAACCGGACTAAAAACAACAGCAGACGTTACGAATCTAAACGACAGGAGATACAATGATAACACCTCTGGCTTGCGATGCTTGCTAACTAGTCGAGGATTGACTATGTGATTCGCGAGAGCCCCAGCCAAGGAGACGAACCTGACCTAGTGATCAACCCTTCCGTGAACGATTTCATTTGTCTTCACCACGTCATCA
>LOND01000009.1:201315-211819 GCA_014220965.1 Paragonimus kellicotti
GTGTATCACGAATAGGTTCCCAGAGTCTACCTCCGAACGACAATACGAACACTTGCTATCGTTTAGAGGGAGACGCCAGGTCACTGTCCAACAGGATCAGTTTTTAAACTTCAATTTCAAATCCAGGACTTGATGAAGGCCTGCGCCTGTTGACGTCCTGATGCTTGACTGGTGTGATCCGGAGATTGACCAGACTGCGTTTTCTGTCGATGCACTGCGTTCGGTAATGGTCTAAGGGTAGGGACAGAAGAAAAGAGATGACAAATCTGGTTTTCCTGAACGGCAAAAGCAAATCAGTTTTAGATTAGTACAAAGTAGGAAAAAGGTTGCTCCAACATTTGTCTAGCTCTCTTTTGAATACATCTACGCTGGAGGCCTCAACAATCTTTGCAGGCAATTTGTTCCACGAGTTGACTACCCGGTTAGTGAAAAAGTTAAATCGTGATGTTTGCTTTCTTGATTGTCGACTTATGATCCGTTGATTCTCTGTCCTGACGCATCACGAACAAACACGACAGGGGACTTGTGCTGCTGCGGTGGGTAATCTTGAACAATTCAATTTATCTGTCGAACTTCGAGTGAGAGTAGGTTCATCGAGCTTGGTCGGTCTTGGTAGCTCAGATCCTTCATACCCCATATCATACGTAAGACGAGCTCCCGTACTTTTCCGAAGACACCCAAGTCCTTTTAAAGGTAAGGTGAACAAGCTTGGGCACAATATTCCAAGTGGGGACGAACTATGACCGGGTAAAGCGGGATGTAAAAGGTTAAACGGCATTGCCGGTCTCGCAGGCTTGCCTTTCGAATATCGTGGATGATCTGTCACTTCTAAGCGGTATGACTTACATTTTCACGATAGGCCGCTACGCAAGATTGTCAAAAGTCCTCTCTTCACCGTTGTGACTTATCCGTAGTTGATAAAATCAACGATCGAAAGCCATTAAATTGTTACACCACCAAATATTTGGTTATATGTCGCTGGTATCTCTCTTGAGTTTCAAAGTCATTGATTTTTGTGACAGAAATGATCACGAGCCTCGAAATGTTTGTTTTAACCGGACGGTGATTGCTTTATCCTTCAGTTGGCGCTGAGATCGAAAGTATGGTTGGTTGACACTGTGACGGTATACACGAGTTTTCGTCAAAGTTCACTTAATGTGGGCTTTGGCGGAGACAACGATGGTCAAATACAGCAAGCTTGTTGATATCTTCCTTGCGAACAGGCCACGTCTCCGAACCATAGAGCAAAACAGAACGCACACAAGCATTATATACTCTTCCTTTCAGCGACAATCGAACGTCTTTTCGACGCCACAGATGACGCAGGTTGGCAAAGGCAACTCGTGCCTTTGCTATCCTCGTTGATATCTCATCAGCAATATTACAAGCTGACGAGATAGTGCTACCCAAGTAGGTGAAACTGTCCACAGTCTCAAGCGGATTACCTGCAATAAAGAAAGTAGTGGAAATGCCCCAGTCTTGAAGTAACACTTTGCACTTTGAAGGTGCGAAGCGCATTCCATACAAACCAGCCCGGTCATTCACCTTGTTCAGCATGGTCTGCATGTCTTCGGCAGAGGGGCTAAGTAAGACAATGTCGTCCACATACTGCAGATCTAGGATCACTTCTGCTTCCGACGGAGGGCCGTCTGGAACGCAATAACTGACCATTCGGGTCCCGTCGTCCACATGGTCTGGTTGAGGCCAACTGAACTGATCTTCGAAATGTTCAGCCCACCTGTCAAGTCGACGCGATTGATTGGTGAACCATCTTTCTCACATATGGTCTCACTTACACCGACTCGACGACCAGTTTGCACTGGCTGAAGTGGAGGGAACTGACAAAATTAACAATTCGAAACGTGCACCTACCAGGTGACTGAGGTTGAAGCTGCTTGCCACAGAATGGACACTCGTTTATGTCCGCCATTTGGATGCATTCAGAGTGAAAAATCAGCTGATCGGCATCACAGCGATAGCTGTCCATCTGTACCGGGTCACCGCAGTGTCCACATGGCAATCCTGTTTCAGGCTTCTTCACCCATCTGGGTTGCATACTGCTTGTAGACGAGCCAGTGGGGAAGTCGTACAAAGGTAAGCCAGTCGTAGCACGTTCCACTATTTTACTGGCAAATGCAATGATGCTGTTGAAACACGTCACCGCAGTGCGGCTGCTGCAGGCACGCAGTTTTTCAAGTACATTATGCAGGGCTTTATAGTGACGGTCGAAGATGGCTGCAGCAAAAGGCCGAAGCTGCGGGCCCACCAACCGTCGAATTGGCAGATTGTACTCCGCCAGCCACCGCTCATGAATGGGGACTCGACCTTTGTAAACGGAAATGAAAACTACAAAACGCCTTACCGTAGGGGTAGAAGTGTTTCCGAAACACTGACAGAATGTGAATGCAAGGAAGCCACATCGAACGGTAGAAAGTACACTCACATGTGCCCTGCACGCTATCCACGACGAAAGCGTCGCCATCATGTTGCACACGAAGCTGCAATGTTCAAGGTGATTACTAGAGAATCGCTTACCTCGCACTCAGATACTGTTTCGAAATGGAGTCGTGGAGTCCGTCCGTTCAGATGTTTTTGGACAAGATGGCTTGCGAACGTGGTCATTCTGTGAAGAATGTTCTTGACATACCAGTCTACATCGACAACTTCATGACGGTCGCATTCGTACGTCGTTTGTATTTCGTACTCCCGCATCAGCCACTTGCTGTGGATCCATAATTTTTGAATGGCAACGGCTAGGAAATCCCTTGCGAGCGTCCTCTTCTTCAACCGTCCGTTTGCATTCTCCAGCCTATTATTCGTACGACTGCCGAAGTGGACAACATCGCTTTGCGCATGAATGGCCCACTTGAGCTTGATGTACAGCCAATGACAACAAATAATTCAGAAATTCTTATCCGTTCGGCGGATGATATGTAAGTCACGTTTGAACCTACGGTATACGGTGTAAAGGTGCAGCTTATTCTTCTTCATTGTCTACCGTAGCCATTCGGTGGAAGAGATAACGACTGAAGAAGTGGTCGAGGTGTGCTACCTAGATTTCCAGAAAGCCTTCGATTCTGTCAACCACAGGCTTTTGGGCTGGAAGCTACGAGAAGCTGGAATATCCCCTAGAATCTGTTCGGCGGATGACATGTAAGTCACGTTTGAACCTACGGTATACGGTGTAAAGGTGCAGCTTATTCTTCTTCATTGTCTACCGTAGCCATTCGGTGGAAGAGATAACGACTGAAGGAAGTGGTCGAGGTGTGCTACCTAGATTTCCAGAAAGCCTTCGATTCTGTCAACCACAGGCTTTTGGGCTGGAAGCTACGAGAAGCTGGAATATCCCCTAGAATCTGTAGGTGGATCCAGACGTTTCTAGTTGGAAGGTCGTGTAGAGTGAGAGTAAGAGGAGTACTGTCGGACGACGGTTCTCCGTTAAGTGGAGTACCTCAGGGGTCAATCCTTGCCCCTCTGCTCTTCCTGGTATACATAAATGACCTGACCGACAACCTAGTCAACCCATGTTACCTGTATGCTGATGACATAAAGCTGGTGGGAAATGCGTCGGACTCGGACATTCTGAAGATCTGCGAATGGACATTAAGGTGGGACTTACCACTGAATGTTCTCAAAAGTCATATCCTCGCTAATGCTTCCCACTCGGTGATTGGCGCCCTTGTGGAGACTACCGTGGATTGAACAATGCTACTGTTCCAGATAGGTACCCTGTACCACACGTCCACGATCTAACTACTAGTCTCGCGGGGAAAACAATTTTCAGCAAAATTGACCTCGTCCGTGCCTACTACCAGATACCGGTAGCACAGGAGGATATACCCAAAACAGCTATCACCACTCCATTTGGTCTGTTCGAATTTTTGCGCATGCCTTTCGGTCTCCGTAACGCTGCACAGACATTTCAACGCTTGATTAATGAAGTCACCCGTGGATTAGACTTCGTTTACGCATACATAGATGATATCCTTGTGGCTAGCTCTTCTCCGGAAGAGCATATCATCCACCTGCGGACGTTGTTTCAACGTCTAGCGTCATACGGTCTTACTATCAACGGAGCTAAATCCGAACTCGGTCAAACCTCGTTGAACTTTTTAGGCCACAGCATCTCAGCAGAAGGGATTAAACCGCTCGATTCTAAGATCGAGGCTATTCGATCGTGCCCGCTTCCTGACACAATTCCGAAGCTCCGCCGCTTCAATGGACTTGTGAATTATTACCGTCGATTTATTCCCAACTGCGCCAAGCTTATGCAGCCTTTGACTGATTTGCTTCGGGGCAATAAACGTACTTTACACCTGACACCCGAAGCCACAACAGCTTTCGCCACCGTAAAGGAGGCACTTGCCTCTGCAGTCATGTTGCACTTCCAACAACCGGATGCACCGATCAGCATCGCCGTGGATGCATCAGACACAGCCATAGGTGCAGTGCTACAGCAAGCTATTCTGGATGAATGGCAGCCGATTGCATTCTTCTCTCAACGCCTCAGTGATACTGAGACGCGATACAGCACCTTCGGTCGTGAACTCTTAGCTGTGTATAGGGCTGTGCGCCATTTTCGTCACGCACTCGAGGGCCGTGATTTCATTATTTTCACGGACCACAAACCTCTCGTGTATGCTCTGCGGAATTACTCCGATAGACATTCACCTCGAGAAACTCGACAGCTGGACTACATAGCCCAGTTTTCTACGGACATCCGCCATGTCTCCGGAGCTGCAAACGTCGCTGCGGACACTTTATCACGAATGCACAGCGTATCTACAGCCACCGACCTGATCTCACATCGCAACATAGCTGCACAGCAACAGTCCGATTGCACGTTTATGGATGATCTAAAACGCACGAATCTACGCATTGTCACAGTGCCATTGACATCTTCGACTGGTACCATTGTATGTGACAATACGCTGGGATACCCCAGGCCAATCGTGCCACATTCATTACGAAGAGCAGTTTTCGAAGCGCTGCATAACCTGTCACACCCAGGGGTACGTGCATCACTACGACTGATCGCGGATCGATTCGTCTGGCCTAACATGAATCGGGACGTGCGGCATTGGGCCCGTTGCTGCCTTGCATGCCAACGTTCCAAGGTCAACCGACACACGAGCAGCCCGCTGGGAACATTTCCAACTCCCGACGATCGTTTTGAACATGTCCACCTGGACCTCGTCGGGCCACTTCCACCCTCTCGAGGCTACACCTGCTGTAGGGTCGAGCGAACCGAAGACGATCGGTTGAGAATAACGCAACGAGTAGACAAGGAGTATATTGTCGACCCGCGAGGTCAACGTGAGAGCGAACGATGAACAAGACGAAGCGGTAGAAGGACGGAGCGACAAGCGAGCACGCAGCGGGGTCGTACGTTCGAGTGCGCGGGGTACTTGTCGGTATCCATACTCGTTCAAACAAATGTTTAAGCACATACAAAAGTTGGAAACCGAAAGAGTACAAATAGCAATCACAAACTTCGTCTCGTCCTCTCACGCGCCCCTCCATGTGACATGCTGTCTAGCCAAGTGACACTCATTGTCCCAACCTGCACACGCGCATCCACACATTGATCGGCCCGAACGCGCGCACGTGCGCAGTCACCATCTGCACACTCAGCCAATTGGAACGCTTCAACTGGATGTGATTCGGTGCGGTCGATACGCGGGCACGCATGACGCGGTTGGACCCGGATCGGAACAGAGAACAACAACTGAACAGGCAGGACACGGTCCAGACGAGCGCCACTGCATTAAGTTTGTACACCAATCCCAGCAATGAAAGATCACATCACTGACTCAACCGTCTCGTTGGCTATCACTGAGATATCGTTATTTGTTACTGGGTACTCAAGCTATCACGGTAGATGGTTTAACTACACATTTATGTCTACACAGTTCTCGCGAAATGCTGCCAGTCACAGTCTTATGGCGTCAGGAAGAAAACCGGGTTGGTGATCATAACTTTTACTCTTAAACGCAGTCACTATATAACTGCCTCCTCGTTCGGTGTGCATCTTACAAGTTATCGGTTCACTGCAGATGATGATGGTCATCATCATAGACGGTAAAACATCAGTGGCTCACAATGATGCCTGACTGCCACACCACCACGAAGAAAAAAACAGACAATATAAGGGAAGAGAGAAGAAGAAGAAGGGAGGGGAAGGGGACCTAACTACTAAAAATGGCTCTTTTTCTATTCAAACATTCAACATGGTGGTGGCTACACCTTGGGCACATATGCGAGTATAACAGTCCAAATGCTGGTCTAAAGCAGTTTGCTGTGGATGTTTATGGTAGGTGTACAATGGCCACGGATCTTTGTAACCAACATCACCGGTTGGAACCTCCGACATTAAGTGGGTGGGTTTGTTTCAGTTGAGGTTGTGGAAACCCCGTCTCAACTACCCAGTCGTGAAGAAACTAATGGCATACTGCGTTACCAGATACAACAACAATAGACGCAATCACATATGCTTCGCAAGTAAACAGCAAATACAGCCATTCAAACGCTTTCCTGAGGTGGTCATTGTCGATACCACACATGTAATGAACTTCCACGGGTGATCCTTGTAACAATCGACATTTCTGATTGCAGCCTGAAGTTAGATCAATTTCTGGTCATAGACAGAATGGGTCACGGTAGACCCGTAATGTATGTCTATGTTCGCAGTGAAAAGCACGCTTCCCTGCGTCAGCTATTTGAAACATTTTGTTAGGTAAGGATAGAGCGCAGCGGCGTTGGAACTCTCGTATTAGACAAAGTAGTGGCCCAAGTGCGAGAGGCGCAAGTCGTTTTTGGGTTTGACATAATATACTACTCCTATGTTTGAGATGCAGTTGGAAAGCACGTAAGTTGATATAACTAACCCTGTAGTAACTATTCAGGCACTTCGAAGTTAATACACCTCACATAACATTGTTACTCCCGGTAGGTTAGAAGACTGAGTGAAAATATTTGTTCATTTATGGCCAAGGTTCAACATATGTGTTGAAATGATTCGACGAACGGACCCCTGGTTCATGAATTACTTGATGTGCGAGTGGGCTAACGTAAAGACTAAACGGGCCATCCACGCACAGTCCGGTTGTTCACGTCAGGAATAAATCCTAAAAATCCGGAGAATGTGAATGGGTGGCTAACAGAGCGCAACTTATGGAAGAGTTGATTTGGCCACAGCCATCAGTAAAGCTTGATTACGGGCTCTCGAAGCTTACTTGTATGACTTATGCTTTCATTCTTTATACAACCAAGGGCAGCATCCTCCCAGAAATTGTTACTTTTATTCCGCAAGTTTCCTCCTGAACGACGCTCTCTACATCAAGCAGCACGGATCATGTATGACTTACCTCCGAAAGAAGAACACACGGAAACAGGGAAGCGAGGCGGCTTTCCTAGAATCCGAAGACTGTAGGCACATGTTCTTCACACTGTTTGCTTCATAGCACTCAAACTGGCATTCTTAGGAAGGTTTTTGAGGTATTCGGAGACTACAATGTTTCAGTACCATCGAGAGTCAGCATACACTGGATGAGGGTGCTACTAACCACTTGAAGCGTAACCACGGTTAAATATCTAGCAAGCCCTTTCACGCTATTCCACAATTAGTTAACAAGCCACTGACTAAATCTGACAATAATTCTCTCAATGCACTGCGACAAACAGACGCCATCGCTGCGTCATCAAGTCCAACATCAACCACAACGATTACGTTTTGGAAGTTTCACAGGCTCGGAAGTGTCCAAGAAAACCAGGCTTTGGCGGATATTCGGTTTCATTTTTGCGGCAGAAACAACAAAACCTCCTTTGGTAGCTTCCTGTCATGAATCCGTTGACCGTTACCAGCCGGAACGAAAGGCTTTGTTTTACAAAACCTTAACCAAAGAAGTGTGTGAAAAATTTATTCACCACGGAATTGCTGGAATTCAATTGGATACAGATTGAGCATGTAAGGGCGAGAATTGTACGTGATATGCCCCAGGCCCATGAGCAGTTTCATGGTAGCACGCTGAACACTATGAAACGGTGAGTTTATCGTTCTTTAGGCCGGTATATACCACCTGTGTACCCAAACAGATGTTCTGTATAAACCTGTAAATCCTTTGGGACGCTTTTAGTCGTTTGGACAACTTTACGTTGAATCCAGCAATATCGTAGAAGTACCGCAATGTCCGATGGTCCTCCAGAGCTCTATTATGCCAATCAAAAGTTCCAACGTACCCATTCTGAGATAAGCTAAAGGGGCACATTAGCGCAGGTGTGCATGCGCAGGTGAGGCTGGCCCTGAATGTTCACGTGCCAATGCAGAGCACACTGTATCAACACTGAGACCACTTCGCCCAACAGGCAGCAAGCAAAGTAAGTAAACCCAGTAAACACCTGGCCGACGTGACCAAGTTGGCCAGGAATAGGCCAGGTGTCGAACTGCCTCTTCTACTCCTTTTCAACTACAAAAATTAAAAATTTCGGTTGATAGAAAATTGCTGTGCGAACAACTTTACCGCCGAACAATCATCATGATTAACCTAAGAAGAGTAGGCTTCATTGCAATAGATATAACTAACTTGAAAATAGGTGGCCGTCGTTTAGTTGTAAATTTTGCTTATGCGGGCTAGTTTGATAGCTGTGACATTTGATTAACACGTGCGTAACGTACTTTGCTGACTCCATCCTTGTTTACGACTGTATAAGTTGTGTTCACGATTTCTTTGCAAGCCTACCCAACCCAAACACGTCGCCGACTATTGCCAGAGCTAGGCCGACTCGGGACCAGGGTTAGTGTTTTGATACTGGTATGGTCGTTTGTTTTATGGGGGTTTCAGTCATTATCCATCACACCTTGAAACCGGCGCAAGTGAAGTGACTGAGTCATAGGTGTCTCACGGTGAAAAAATTGCGCGTGTCATTGGACTGTTGCTACCTCAGACACAAACGAAAGTCGGTCAATTATACCAAAATATTACACGTGCCCTCCTTTTGTTTACTCAACGGTGTTAGTCTCTCCATGAAACTATTGAGTTGCCCGCTGATCCAGAAGGTATATCCGAAAAGTTGTCCTATACTGCAGTCGTCCAATCCGATAAATATTTTTTCTCAACTTTTGATGCCTCAGCTTCTATTTTGACTTAACCTGACGAGCTCAGTCCTATATACCAGGCAACGGGTTTCGCGGCTACCGTACAGTTTACGCACCTCGTTGACTTGCGTTACACTGGGCGTACTGTTCCAGATCTGTTTGGGTTACCACGTATTTCCGAGCAAACTGTGAATTTCACCCCGTGTTTATCCAGCCCTATACAAGTGACATTTTACTTGAGCTGTTCACTTTGAGCTCTCCATCGCACACCAGGTAGTTTGTCAGAAGCTCCGAGTGAAACTTGTCTTGGATTTGGTGATCAGTATTTGGTTACGTGTATCTCGAAGACGGTTCAGTCGTAACATAGCCGGACTCGTCTGCACTGCAAATAAAATTTCGTTGTCAGGCCTCTCGGCCAAACACACCAAGAGTTCCGTGAAGGTAGGCAAGTCTAACAATTTAAGGAAATCTGTGTTCGCCCTAGCTCCGACAGATATTTTGGGAGTACTACGTTGGAATTACGCAGGTAAATCGGAGATTTATACATATTTCCTTGCAGTCAGTGTATACAAGGGTTTGTGCGCAATTCTACAGAACCGAAAGCATTGTTTCAGCAGAGTCCACACCCCACAACATCAACCACATAGGCCTAATCAGCCTTGATATATTCTTTTTCTTCTGAATTCACACACTTCGTACTTGTCGCGCACTGAACTGACCGATCTAAAAAAATCAGAACAGGAAATCTGAGCGGTCTAATCGATCTGAATTCATTGAAAAAACAGCAGCTTTCTTTAGAGGAACAACAGTATTTACGACTGCTATTAAGCGACAGAGTCCTCACGTTTTGATTGGCCAGTTTGTTGCTGTGTTTTCTCCACGACCTTGCATCTGGCAACTCAGTTGTCTGCACCAGATACGCACTCAACAGCGGCTAAACGCCGCCTATGATTGGCTGACCCTGGTTTGACCATGATTCCGTCTGTAGCAGTTTGTGGGCGAACACTGATTGGCAGGTTGGGTGGCTCGCGCGCGGCTGGCCAGCAAGACAGCAGCTGTTGCCTAGGATTAAAATTTATAGGTAGAAGGCCTCCTATATTAGTCGCCCTTCTAGGGGCTGATGTAGTGAGATCACCTTCGACGTCCCCAAAATCCTAAACTCCCTGCGACGTGAGAGTTGCCTTACCAGTACCACCGTGCCTGTTTACATTATCTTGTGAATGTAAATTTACTACAAACCACTAACATCAAAGTTAGTGTGTTGGCGTAGGCATCGCAGTATTAGGCGTAGCTGGATAATGAATCCGCGCCATCTGTACTACTGTGGGCCACATTCACTAGGATAACAATGTTTTAGCAGTCACAGTTGGGAACGCTGCCCAACCATTCTGACGCTTGTTTGAATTCTGA
>LOND01000009.1:217128-242493 GCA_014220965.1 Paragonimus kellicotti
GTTCAGAAAACCCCAACTCGACCGGAGAAATAACAGATCGCTCAGTCTCATCACTTTTGAATTTTGGGGATCATCATAAATAGGCACAAGTGGACTGTTGTTACGTATTCGTTCCGCTTCTACGATGTCACTATGCAACGCTTCCTCACCCATAATCTATGAGTTAGCAAAGGAAAGGCTAGCCGAGTGGTTCTTATCATTCTTTCCCATATCCCACCTCGATGCCTTGCTCCACGTGGGGGTAAAGTTTCAGTGAAGTAAACGAATTAGTAAGCAGTTAGCAACCCTTCGTTGATCCAAAGCTTGTAGCCTCTTCTTCGGCTCTGAATTTGCTGTTACATAGTTGGTGCCATTGTCACTATATATGGCATCTGGAGCAACTAACCTACCCATAAATCTAATAATAACAAATCTAATAAGTGCCATCATGAACGAATCAGTTGACAGTGAGTGGGCAACCTCCAAATGGATAGCACGAGTCTGAAAACAAGTAAACACAGCCGTAGCGCTTGTGTTCGCTTCTACCTATCTTCACTTTGAACGGACCAAAGTAGTCCACTCCAGTATACCGGAATGGATACCCGTCAGCAGTCACTCTATTTATTGGTAATGGAGCCATTAGCTGCTCACACGGTTTCGAAAAAGTTAATTTGCATCTGTAGCACTTATTAATCACGCGCCTGACAGTCGCCATCCCCTTTAACAACCAAAATTTCGTCCGAATGGACGCAAGTACATGTGTGGCACCCATGTGACCTTCCACCTCGTGGTAATGTTTAACTATGAGTTCTGTGACTGTGCCGTGCGACGGTAAAATAACAGGTTTTGTGTCGTTTTGGTCAACGCCACCACTTGCTCTTCCCCCAAGACAACAAACCGTCTATTAGTACTGGTCGCAACCGAGACAGACGGCTTATACGTCTCCTGTCAGTGGAGTTGGCCCAGAGGTATTTCACGTCATCTGAACAACGTGTTTATTGAGCAATCATTATCAACCAACTGCTTGCTCGTACCAGTTCGAACACAATGACCCTGACTCCATCAGATCTCTTCAGCCTCCGGACTTCAGGAAGCAAATGAACCTAACGAAGCTACAGAGCCATGCCACTGTCTTTATTAATTATATACAAGTGAAATTTCGCGGAACGATATATTTTGAAGTGTGATTCTCCGCGTGCACAGTCTCAACAGTTGAAACACGCTAACTTCGCAGTTCTCGTCTGTCAGTGCAGTGGAAAATGATAACTTTGGCCAGCTGCTCTCTGAAAGCGCTAGAAACTCCGGTCCCTGAAGCCAATGGTCCATCTCATGTGAAGCTGAATGTGAAGCTCCTCTCGATGCTACATCGGCTGGGTTCATCTCAGACGGCACATGTCTCCACTGTGATACAGTGGTATACTCACGTATTACTCTCACTCGGTTTGCAACGAATATTGCAAAGCGCGACGATGTATTGCGAATATACTGCAGTACTATCATTGAGTCCGTCCACAGAACTATAAGTGGGAGACAGTACGTAAACGGAAAATACCGCTGCCGAATTCTGCTGCGATATCTACGGACTCAGCAACAGAAGTTGTTCGTTCCATGTGAGCGAGGTGTGAGGGCATCCCTGTTTCGAACTGACGAGATACCGATGCAAAACGACTTCAGTGTTTCGCGTTGGCAAAAACCTCTAGTAAACCACTGCTGATAGCGGGACACATCTTCGCGAATAAACGAGGCACATTGAGTGCCAGTGATTGTTCAATCTTCCATGTGCTCCTCTAGCCTAGATACCGCATATCTCGTCCTCACACGTCGTTTTTTCTGGAGTAGGTTTGAGGTACAACAGTTTGGCTGGCATGACGGCTTGTTAGACGTCATGTTTGCCATTAAGGATGAACTAATTGACGGTGCGAAAGTGGGCTTTTCTCACACAGTTCACCAACCCAGCATGGAAAATTGTGCTTATCCCATGTATCGTGAGGTCAACTTGGGAATTTTTCCGCAGCTGTTGATGTATGTGCTGAGAATACTGGGGCTACAGACAAAATCAGACAAACGGACTGTCATCCTTTATGCCTTGTGACGTGATTATTTCTAGATTGGTGTACATTAGACTATTGCCAATAATAATACAATCCAAACGCTAAAATGTTTATCGGTCCAGCCATTAAGTAGAGTCTGACGTTATCCCTTATGCTTATACAGTACCGACGAACCACGCCAGTGTGGAGTTCACATACTCCATGTAAGAATTAGCTAGAAAATTTATTTTTGAGCAATTGAAGGCACCCACCAGGAAGACGTTAGAGGAGCTCAAAGCAGAATCGGATTGAGCACAGGACTACTACGGAACCAGTGATAAGTTCTGCGCCGTCAGACTGGAAAGCACACAATGAGGCGTGGACCCAGAAGACCACCCCGTCAGTCCATCGTTTCGCTCTGTTTGCAAATTAAAGCAACACGCATTCAACCTGCAACTCAGGAATGGAAATCAGAATCAGCGAACCAGTGATTCTAACTATATGGGGCATTTTATACGAAGCTCAGCTAGCTAGTCACATAGACCCAGCGTTATGGTATGTGAACCCACCAGGGATTATTGCAAATTATTGACTGTTAGTTTCGCACTAAAAATGAAGTTGTTTCTTCACGGAGATTTCGGAAGAACCGAATCCAGGCCGCGACAAGTTTTCTGAAGCACGGAACTCATATGAAAGTACTGCAGAACGATTGGACCGAACTTGGTGATCCTGGCATACAGTCGCTGGCGCTCCCCTGAATCACCAAGAATAAGACGATGCCCGCCTGTAAAAGAAAGTCTTCTATCGCGAAATCGTTACAAGTTGGGCAATTATCCGTTTCGAGGGATTCGGCTTGAAGGTCGTTCAAAAGGGAAAACGGTCATTTTGGCGCGAATCCTCGTTTTTTAAATATTTTTGAAAATTTTAAAATCGGAATTTCGGGCAAAGTACTTACAATGCATCAATTTTAAATAAACAGCGGTACTGCAAATATTGAAATACATCGATCAAGTGCCAAAAGTACTGGTTTGTGAATTCACTACACCACACAAAGTCTCATCTAGTCTGTTATGGACACTGTATATATAGGTCAATGTCAATCGACCTGATTGGTCAATGCAGATATGGCGTACACGATTGACTGCACTCCACCACAATCCACACAAAAACATCGAAAACTTGTGGTCCGGTCGCCAGAAGCACTTTAGAGCAATATCCAGATCTAATCGTCAGCTATTCAACTCCCACTTACAGAGATTTTGTGGCGCAACCAAAATCCATGTGACGGCGTGGGACGGCTGTTATTCAATGTATCGCACTTGGATTCATTATCAAACATTGCTGAATCTGATCTATCCAGAGGATGAAATCGCTAGCAGTCTTGCTGACCTAGCCCACGAAAAATGTCCGAGAATGCAGTATGCATTCACACCAGTAGCTGCTCAAGCCTGACTAACTACAGCTATGAACAACGTCTGAGAATGCAGTATGCATTCACACCAGTAGCTGCTTCAACCTGACTAACTACAGTAATCAACAAGTCTGAGAATGCAGTATGCATTCACACCAGTAGCTGCTCCATCCGATTGACTTAGGCTATGATCAACGTCTGAGAATGCAGTATGCATTCACACTAGTAGCTGCTCCATCCGATTGACTTAGGCTATGATCAACGTCTGAGAATGCAGTATGCATTCACACTAGTAGCTGCTCCTTCCGAATGACGTTCGCCATGAACAACATGGAGAACAAACACATGCGGGAAGTGATGAGAAACTTGTATTTGAAGCGTCTGTGGTACATGGTAATCATCATTTTTGAGTCCGTTGATTGTCATATTGATCGGAGTATTTTTCTGCACCGCGATAGATACCTGGCGTTTTAACCATCAAGTCGCGACTGGCTGAGAGGTATACCTCCCAATGATCGGCAGGCAGCTTGAGTTCATCTGTTTCCGTATACCGTTTCGTATGAACGACACGCGACCTCAATCTAGTTGGAAACAATGCAGTAGAGTGAATAGAATTTACTTCTGAAGATTCCAAGTGATAGAGTGGGACATAATACCCTTTTCTCACGCCGCTGCATATCAACCGAAGATGAAAACAGCCATATGATAGCGTCATTTCCAGCCATTTCCAAGGGCAACATTTCGTCGACCAGTATCTATCTGAAATATTCCACACAAGAAGAAACAGTACAAATATCGTATAGACAAGGAAGCTGGAAACGTTGTCATACATGTTTCATCATCAAATGTGTTAGTGTTCTTGTTGAAATGCAATGCCAACATTGTGTGGTCGTATATTTCCATTTCGACCATATCTTCGAAACCACACAGAATGAAGCACTCTCAGGCTATAGAATGACGTATTCCATCTGGAACATTGCAATAAGTGCATTTACAAGACTTGAAAAAGTGACCTAACGCCAATAACGGGTGATTTTCGCAAAAATGGTGGAAATTTTTCATCACCAAACCAGTACTTTTGGCACTTGATCGATGTATTTCAATATTTGCAGTACCGCTGTTTATTTAAAATTGATGCATTGTAAGTACTTTGCCCGAAATTCCGATTTTAAAATTTTCAAAAATATTTAAAAACGAGGATTCGCGCCAAAATGACCGTTTTCCCTTTTGAACGACCTTCAAGCCGAATCCCTCGAAACGGATAATTGCCCAATCTGTAAAATGCTATTGCTGGAAAAGTAACCGGCATCCTGAAAGACTTGAGACGAGGTTAATCAGGTGGGANCCTGCTGGGCGTAACTGATTGAAAAGGAAGTTGTGTTTGGTTGGAAGTGGAGGGCCTTTTCTAGAGTAAGCGGTTGAGGATATCGCGTTTTGCGAACGCTGTATTATCCTTCGTGAATTGCTAGTGAGAGTGACTGACTGACAGCCAACAGTTGGGAGACGGTTGACAGCTTTGAAAATTGACGTTACTATGACCACTTTCCATGCTCTGGGAAAAGAGTCGGTTTGTTGTGTCTGTTTAAACAGTTTGCACAGTGAGTCTATTAGACTGGCAGTCGCCTCCTTGAGAATCCTAGAATCCTCACATCCCACCTAGACGTATTGCGCTGTTTGAATTGACCTTGGCTAAAAAGACTTCAACGTTCGCAGAATCCGACAGTGAGAATTGGCTGTGAAAATCTGCGTATAGATAAATTGGGGTGACAATCGGGAGATATAACAGTGTGGTTCACCAACTGGTTCTCCTGGAATAACGCGGTACCTGTTTGATGTTCGGAAAAGTTTTCCCTTCCAAGAAGCCACAGAAAAATAGCTGGGACCTGGTTTTTTCGACAGACGCATGCTTGAACGAAAAGACTGCTGAAGCGAGCCATTGGTGAAATAACTTATCGTATCCCGGATAGATAAACATATGTGGGAAAAACGCGTTCACAGGGATAGATAAATCCATGCTGGGTTCCTCAAAAAAGCACAGTTTTTGGTCGTCACAGAAGGGACTTCTGACTGATTGCCCACTGACGTGTTTTATCAGGGTCACATCGATTTTGTCTAATCTGGTTGCTGACTGCGGGGTTGGTTCTGTGCGTTTTCACTGTCAGCTATGGGAATGTTTCGTAAAGGTACACCACGCGTTACGTTTAACTGTGTCGTGTGTGAAGACGATACCACTCAAAGAAGAGTCGTGTGCTGTGAGTTTCGTTGCATGTGTGTTTTAGTTTCATCCCAACAATCGAAGACTACAAAAATGTAGGAAAAAATGGAAGCGTGTAGTATCTGTGCCAAAACTAACTCGTAACTTCGTCCAGTCGAGCAATAGAAGTAAGAGTGCAACCTGCGACAGTAACATAGACCAGAAGAGCACTACACCCCGTACAAACTAGTAGTAAGAATATCCTACGAGGTCCTCCCGAACAGTCACGTTGAATCCTCACATTGACTGGATAGTCTCTCAGTGGATAACTAGGGACATCGCCGAACAATGAAGTACTGGAACAGTCAGCTTATACGAAAATCGAAATGACGGGGAGTAGGTCGCGCTTGAACCAACGGAAATTTCAAGAATGTAGCTCAAAATCTGACAGTCCGATGCTGGAAATATACGGTTTGTTTCTAAACCTCAATGCGTTCTCTAGTTCGATGCCTGTTGGGACAACGTTTCGAATGCTCTACAGGAAAGGCGCTTTAAATTGTTAGTGGACGAGGGTCTAGCGTATGCCCACTTGTCCACTACAGAGATATACCGCTAATAGTTCCTTTCCGAAAGCACTATACCGCGACTCAGTTGGTTGTAAACGTTTAGAGAAAAAGGCTAGTGGGCACCAGTCGTCACCGAGTTGCTGTTGCAGGACCGCTCCTACAGCCACGTCTGATGCATCCACAGTTAGCGCTAAAGGAGCGGACGGATGATGATGTGACAGCGATGCTATATTGGCCACAGCCGTTTTTAACTTAATGAAGGCCTTTTTGCGGCTGTTGTAATTAAAAATGAGCGAACCTTACCTCTGAGCAGGTCGGTGAGTGGTTGCATTAAATGGGCACAATTAGGAATGAAACGGCGATAAAAGTTTACTAAGCCATCGAAACGGCGAAGCTGTTTGAACGATGTGGGTTCCGGATAGTCCACTATTGCCTGCACTTTGTCGGGGAGAGGTTCGATCCCGCTCGTGGATATACTGTGCCCTAGGAAGGTTACTCGGGGCATCCCAAACGAGCACTTAGCTAGGTGTATGGTCACTCCATGATGCGACAAACGAGCGAATAATGAACGCAAGTGCGCACAATGTTCTTCCTGCGATGAGCTAGCGACTAAGATCATCCAAGTACGGATAAACACCATCCAGTCCACGACACACGTCGTGAATAAAACGTTGGAAAGTCTGAGCAGCATTGCTCAGACCAAACGGCATGCGTAAAAATTCGAAAAGTCCGAACGGTGTTATGACAGCTGTCTTGGAGATGTCTTCGGGGGCTACAGGAATCTGGTTATAAGCTCGCACTAGGTCAATTTTTGTGAATATTCGCATTCCTGATAGGTTTGCCGTCAAGTCCTGAATGTGAGGAATTGGATACCTATCGGGAGTGGTTGTGTTGTTTAATGCTCGGTAGTCGCCACATGGGCGCCAGTCGTTATCAGTCTTTTTAGGTACCATGTGCAACGGCGAAGCCCATGGACTATTAGACGGACGGATAATGCCGAGCTGAAGCATATGCTCAAATTCGGCTCGGGCTGTTTTGAGCTTATCTGGAGCTAAACGGCGTGGACGACTTCGAACTGGCGGCCCTCGTGTGACAATGTGATGCGCGACGTCGGTCGTCACGGCCGGTAGTTCGTTAGCGGGGCGGACCAGTTGAGGGAATTCGGATAAAAGTTTATCGAAAGGCTCGCAAACTACGGGATTGGCTAGCATTGGACTGATCACAGCCGTATGCGACGGCTTACCCCGAACATTGAGTTTTGTCGAGGTATCAATCAGGCGCGATCGACGTGCATCGACCAGCAAATCGAAATGCCGGAGGAAATCGATCCCAATAATAGGAAAAGGTATATCAGCTACCACGAAAACCCAGCGAAAATCGCGTCGAAGACCAAAATTTAAACTCAACAGTCGACGGCCGAAAGTTCTAATGGGCGTACCGTTTGCAGCTCGGAGTGAAGTGCCAGCTTCTGATCGCGCATCCGTTACTGAATGCGGGATGACACTAACTTCTGCTCCTGTATCGATTAAGAAGTGCATTTTGGAGGTTGAATCCTTTAGAAAGAAAAGGCGTCCACAAGGAGCCTCATTAGTCTTGCTGCGAGGACGGCCGCCGTGAGTTCGAGCCTTGGGATGGTAACTATTTTACGCGGGGCCACTCTTGGTTTGCCTAGAACGAAACAATATTAACCGACAAACTTATGTCCATGGTCAACAGCCGCCCGTTGAAGCGCAAAGTTTGCACAGAACGGTGAAGAAGTAGCACCAAAAGGGTGAACGTTCAACTCATATACCTCAGGCGAATCATCCAAAGAAAGTGAGTTCCATCGCATGAAGCTTAACGCTCACATATCACCTTTCGAAACCCGAACCTGTAAAACCATTTCTCCAGTATCAGCCGTGAAGGCTTACAAAAACGGAGAAGCACCCCAACCAGATTAGTGATCAGATCAGGCCATTGTGGCTGTTGTGGTTCAAAGACTATATTTGGTACCCGGCAGAATATTCGAGCACTATTCGCGTCTTATCCGGCTCATTCGGGTCGAGAATGGGTGATGTGGTAGATACCATTGTCTGACACAACTAACGCTTCGGGAAGGAACAATTCTTATATGGCCTTTGCTGATGTAGCTGGATATAACCTCTGGATACTTCCATTTTGATGTGGTATCTCTGAGTAATAACCGCTTAATTGAGTACAAATGTCACTCTGGTATTGTACGATTGTCAGGTAGTTGGTTTATCCTTGTCCACAGTGGCGAACCTATATCGTAATGACCGTCAGAAAAAGATAAAGAAGCTTCGACCTTGACTAGGGCTTTGTTATTGACGATTAACAGGGTCCTTTATTCTGAGATTCCCTGTTCAACGAATTCCAACTCAAACATTCTTTGAAATCTATCTCCCAAAGGTCAGCCTAGCACCCATGCGGTTGACATACTTGGGCGTCCGAAATGTAGCACGAATTGCACCTCTGAGGCTCCACCCAAGGACTGTTCTAACAGCGTACGGTTCCTTTCTGGTTCCTATTCTTTGTTCCAATACCCAATGAGCCTCGGGAACATCACACCCAATAAGAACCCCTACACTTTTGTCTAAGATACCAGTGAAGTCAATTCCTGCCAGGTGAGCCCACTGTTGCGAATCCAGTGGTTACAGCTTTTCAAACAGCGCAACCAGTAATTTGTCACGAATACAAGTTGACCCTACAGATATGGCGTCGGCCTTGTCCGGGGATTGATTTTCGAATGCCACTCGATAACATGGCACCATACGAGTACCAAGAATAGCGTCACTCGAGAGTCAACAAGGATTAATCGGCAACTTGAGCTTGCGAACCACTCTTTCATCTACTAGGGTAATATCCGAGTCCATCGTCCACAAATGCACACGCTTCAATGGAGCAGGTTCTACTCACTAACAGAACAAAACATTTTGAAGTCGCACCACATTTCACAACCTTCTCATTTGCCTTGGGAGCACGTGTTGATACGTGAATATTCATCAGGATACGATGTCATCAGCCGCAACCAGTACTTAGACACTTAACGCGGACTCTACATGACTTGGCCATGTGATTGGCCTTCAAAAAATAAAACACCGTCTGCTGAGTCTGACTGTATTCCGACGTTGTTCTAACGATTGAGCGACGAAGTGTATACAGTCCGTAAGGTCGTGGTCACCTCTGCACAGGGAACAACGGGCAGGCTGGTTATTCAAGCTGGTGGCCGTCACGTTAGCATGACATCTGGACTTTTGAGGTCAGTTGCATCCAAAGTGCTGGGAGTAGTGACTTCGGATCAGACAACCTAACTAGTTGGCCATATTCACTACCGGTTATAGATATTCCTTTATCAGTGAAGACTAACAAATCGGTCAAGGTTGGCTCCATCCTGGTGGTCATTGTGTTGTCAGCCATATCAGGTTATCTTTCCTGTAGACCTCTGGACAATCGTTCAAACAACCGGATCAAATTAGTAGATCCATTTAACTCCCCCGACTACCCAATTGGGACAGTGTGATACTACACGCTCGCATTTGGGTGGCTAAACGCCTGAGGCCATCCAAGTCAGAAATACCTAACTTAGGACCACCAAACAGTTCCTGAGTTACCGACTGAACGATCTGATGTGGGCGACCTAACTGAGTACGTCTATAGCGTCTTTATATCTGTCGACCCAGGTGAGAACACATATTGCTCTATGTATTCCTTCACTTTACCACGGCAATAGTGAATTTAGTATAAAAGTCTTCGGTTAACATCACCCGATCTGTTTGCCAAATTATGTCTGAAGTTTCTAAGAAACCCATGAAAACCCCGTGGAGATCTAAAAATGAGCTTCACCCCAATCTTAGGCAAACCTACACCCACACTTAGTGACCTGACTGACTCTTTCAGCGTCTTGACAACGTTTCTCCTCTGATCTGACTGGGCCGGCTGTAAAGTGACCACACGGTATTGTAACAATGATCTGAAGAAAACCATCTACTGTCCAACGACTCAAAATGTTAGCCTTCGCAAGTTATAAATACCAGCGAGATCACCTGTGGTATTGGTGGCCAGTCAATCCCGAATGTTACCGATGAAAAGATTTTCAAACTATCATATCCGGAGAACAAAACACTTCAGAGAACCGTTACCCACTGATAAGTTGGCCAACTCGAGACGTGATTTATTACCAGGCTCTTTGATGTGTTCTTTAGGGGTCTGTTTTCTTCCGTATATCACGCGCTTTAGTCCATCCTATTTTTAATAATGGTGTATGAGATATGTTTAATCTAATCAACGCAGAGCCGCAAGGAAAACTCAATGGATTTGCTCCCTTTAATATTTTGAGGACCCAAACATCCTTAGCCTGTTTCATTCGATATACGGGTGTCTATATAAGGACCTAATAACAGTATTCCAACGCATTCCTGATTGCAAGCCTGGATCAGTCTCTGAAACATTTGATTTTCACAGTTATGTGATCCAAAGCAACGGAGATGTAGTGGAAGAAATAACTACAATACGTTTTGATATAAAATAGCGGACGAAGTCAACGACTCTATTCACCGACAATAAACAATATTCATGAAACGTCCTGTTGTTACGGAGTAGTCGAGGTGTTCATAACTTAGTCGATGTTGCAAAGCAATGGCACTGAAATACAATCCAACAATGGAATGCTTTAGCAGACGGCCAGTCAACGGTGTTGCAGGAAGAAGCAACATGTGCACGTAGTAGGATTTATTCTGAAGTGTAGTGTCTAATTTTCGTCAAGTCAAACAATCTGATGCAATAATTACGCGTTATTAACAAAATAGAGATATGAAATAACGTCAACAGCACAAATACACACTGGGAACTCTACCAGATTTTATAATTGCCACGCTCAAAGATTGGAGCACCACGGCAGTTAACTGTATAGCTTTCGGCTAAATGAACTTTTTCGTGCTTTTTAATGTTACGACATCTTGTGTGTCGTATATATGAAATTTCGTTGTTTATAGTGATTTAATAGATCTGCCAAAGAATGTCTTTAAATGAAACAACTGGACAGTTATTCTGGTGACAAAACAGAAAAGTATTATGCCTAAGAAATTTTAAACCCTGTCCTCGACGAGAATTTTTCACAGTCTGCCTTAAAGTTCTTAAATGCAACATTCACTACGACTTCCGTTCCGCGTTAACGTAAGGCTGGGAAAACCTTGGGCGTACGAACCTAGGAACTAGCATCGCGATATTGGTGAGCCCGTTCCATAAATTATTTTTGCTGCTTTCTATTATTTATTGCATACTTTATACACGCTAGTTTCAATTTTTTTTCCTCCATCATATTTGTATATTCATATACATTTTTATAAAGCAGTAAATTTCGCGCTCTAGTTCCGCTAGTTTCTTAGCATTTATATTTGTTCAAATCCTGTGTATATTTAAATGATGCAGTCAGATACCTCAGTCCCCAAGTCGGAGCTCGCCGAGGTAGATGCGAAAGAAAACGCCTTGAGTTTTCGCGTCCCTGATTATGTTCCGGATGACCCAGAGTACTGGCTAGCGCAGCTTGAGCTGCAGTTCCAGTTAGCGCGCATTACTAGCCAGACTGCCAAGTTCACATACTTGGCTGCTGCGATGCCGATGTCGCTGGCACCCTTTGTCAGGGATTTAGTGATTAGGCCACCCGAGAGCAACCCTTACGACGCACTGAAGAACGCATTCCTAGAGCGTGTCGTCGTATCAGAAGAAAAACGGCTTAAGCAGGTCCTTAGCGATCTGCAGCTAGGGGACCTTACTCCATCTCAGTTGCTTCGGCAGTTGAGACAGGTGGGGCAAAATCACAGGATTGATGACAAACTCATGCGCTACCTTTGGATGCAGAGATTGCCCGATTTTGTGCAGGCAATTATTTCTCCATTCATGTCCACAAGTTCTTTGGATGATTTGGCAAGATCGGCCGACTCAGTCATCGAGCACCTCCCCAGCAAAATGCATCAGATGGAGGCACATGCAGGAAGCATAACCGCCAGTTTAGCAGCACAAGTAAAAGAACTTTGTCTAGAAGTTCAGGCTCTTAAAGCTTCTCGATCCCGCACCACTTCCAGAGGACGTAGCCGTTCTAGATCGCGTTCAAGAACGGGATTCTGCTGGTATCATCACAAATTTGGGACGAAGGCACGGAAATGCATTAAGCCGTGCAATTTCTCAACCGTCTCGGGAAACGCGAGTGCCAGCAAGTAATGGCGACAACTGTTGCTGGCAGTCCTACTCCTGGTCGCCTATTTTTTATACCCGATAGAAATTCTAGGTTGCGTTTTCTAGTAGACACTGGTGCTCAAGTCAGCGTCGTACCACCTAGAAAGGAGGATACGCCTCGTTCGACACCCTTCAAGCTGCAAGCCGCCAATGGAACCCCAATACGCACTTTTGGCACACGCTCCCTTACGCTGGATGTGGCCTTCGACGTGCTTTCCGTTGGGTGTTCATTATTGCGGACGTACCAGATGCCATCTTGGGCATGGACTTCCTGAAGCATTTTGGGTTAGTTGTCGACGCAGGTCATCACAAGCTCCTAGATCCTCTGACGAGTATATCTACCATAGGCACCATTTCCTCGACGTCTGTCCTCAGCCCGCTGCTTGCTGAACCAAGCGGTGATGATAGATACCGAGCAGTACTGGTAACAAATCTCTGCGACATACCTTTTAACCATCATTCTACACGGTTTACAGTAAAGTAACTATCATTATCTACTATCGGGACTTGTGGCACACCTTCGCAGATAAATATCCGGTGAATTGCCTGGGTTGTAAAATAAAACAATATGACGTGATAGAATGAAACTTCTGGTGATGGTAAATAGCATTCACTAATAGCTGACAATATTTGTTTGGAAATAAACAGCGGAGATAAGCTGCGTGAATGTGATGTCAGATAACAAGGAGCACAGATCACATAATCCAATTTGACGGCTTAGGTTCAACTTTATGTATACGATGTCAACAATTTGGAACGACGCGTTTAAGGCGTGTATGTGTTTTCAGCCACCAACATGACAGGATAATCACTTCATTCTGTTACACGCGAGGTGACTAAAATGCGGATGAGACAAAATTGCCAAACGACTTGCAGAAGAACTGATGAATTGACCGTTCAGACACACTTTGACATCAAAAGAAACTACGCTATGTTAATGGTGAGGAAGTAATTGTGTTTTTCAGTGAGACTTCATCCTTTGTAAAACACGGAAAAATCACCACACAGAAACATTTCACCGTCTCTGACAAGAATACCGCGACTGACGGGCTTTGGTTAAAGTAGGGAGAAGTTTGATTCAGCTGCCTCATCTGTTAAAGCCTATAGTCGGAAGTAGTTGACGTGATTAGTGTATCGTGAAATGCAGAGTGTACAACTGCATCCCAGCAACTGATAAATTCGTTAGATATTCTTTTATGTTATAGATGAATTACTAGGTCTCATGTCCGAAAGTGATAGGTTGATAATGACGAAACCAAAATTCAAGCAGTGGTTCCCTGCGAACTCAGACTTAACGATGCATTGCGGAAATGGGATGTTGAGAAATACACGAATCTAAACGAACGTATTTTTCCCGCCACCGTACGGATGTCCGTTAGAGATGCATCTACAAGTACAATAAATAGAAACTGGTTTGAAACGGGGCCGCATATCTGTCGTCGAAACTATCACTGTAAAATGGACCGGAATTCATGTAGTCGGTCCAACCAGACTAACTTTTAGACACACGAGCAAGTAACATTTCCGCTTTGTGACAAAATCTTAGCGAGTTACCCCAATGAGCCGAATAAAACAAGCAATTATTCAGCAGTTGGTGCATCAGATAATGATGGAAATAATCAGATAACGATGAAATTCTTTCAAGAACAGGTCGAAAACCAGACCGGGAAACCATTGATGAATGCAGGAAAGTGATTGCAAGTGTGTAAAAGTGTGGTGAATCCAGGTTACCTTGTCTGTACCGTTTGAACATTGCAGACTATCCTTGTTTACTTTTCTGTTCAAATGTATGTATGCAGCAATGGATATCGTGAAGAGACGACAGCGTTTCTAATCAGCGACTTTGAGTGATCACGAGGACCCCAGCCAGGCAGGCGACACCTACCCACTTTGCTCAGTGGAGCAGTCAGGGTCTTCATATTTCGTGACCACGTTGTTGCTTGACCACCACGTGGTTTCACCCAACTGTTGGTGGTCTCAGTATATAATGCCCGGTACGGTAAACGCTCAGCTGGCATGCGGAGTACGTGACCTAACCATCGCAGGCTAGTGCAACGTGATCGCGCATCCAGGAGGTTACGAAATGTGGTTCGGCGAACGGCCGTGTTGCCCACACGATCAGTCGACTTGAAGTGGGCTATTTGGCGGAGACAACGACGTTCAAATACAGCAAGCTGTTGACATCTTCCTTGCGAGCAGGTTACGACTTCGAACCGTGCGGCAAAACAGAAAGTACACAAGCATCATACAACCCACTTTTTAGCAACAACCGAACGTCTTTTCGACGCCACAGATGACGCAGGTTGGCAAAGGCAACTCGTGCCTTTGCTATCCTCGCTGATATCTCATCAGCAATATTACAAGCTGACGAGATAGTGCTACCCAAGTATGTGAAACTGTCCACAGTCTCAAGTGGATTACTGCAATAAAGAAAGTAGGAGTGGAAATGTCCCCAGTCTTGAAGTAACACTTTGCACTTTGAAGGTGCGAAGCGCATTCCATACAAACCAGCCCGATCAGTTCACCTTGTTCAGCATGGTCTGCATGTCTTCGGCAGAGGGGCTAAGTAAGACAATGTCGTCCGCATACTCCAGATCGGTCAACCGAGCGCCAGGAAGAAGCTCAACACCAAGTTCACTGGACTCCTCAAGTGCACCCTCCAGAATGTCGTCCATGACAAAATTGAACAGGAAAGGGGAAATCGGACACCCTTGACGAACACCACTAGAAGTGATGAACGCCCGAGACAGCTGTCCATAAACCCTCACCCTGCTTGCAGAGTGAGCATACAGTGATCTCAACAGATTCACGTATTTCCCTGGTACTCCCTTGCGAAGAAGACAGTTCCAGAGAACGTTACGAACAACTGAATCAAAAGCAATCTTTCGGCCAAAAATACCACAGCTATCGGCTTCCTGTAAGAATGTCGTTGTTTCAGGATCCGTGACAGGGCAAAAATGATACTAGCGCACACTTCAACGGATCGGAATCCTACCTGTTCTCCACGCAGCTGACTTGTTCTGAGCCTAGTGAGCCGAGATAAAATGGGGCTAATGAGTAACTTGGACGAGACAAATACTAGAGATATGCCCTGTGTGGTTGCCACATAGACTTCGGGCTTCCTTTTTGAAAACGGGAATTACTGTTGACAAGCACCAATCACGAGGTACCTCTTCAGTTTCCCAAATCGTCTGGAGGAGTTTAGTCAGTTCTGATATCAACCTTTCCCCACCATCCTTGGGATAGGATGAGAGAAGCCTTCTAACGTTACAGTAAATGAAGCTGCAAAACCACTTCGGCCTACGACGGGAAACCACCTGGAACGCATATGTCGAAGACATGTGAGACTCGGAGGAGGCCAAGCTTTTACCGTTGCACAGGCATTTTTTCCAACGGTATCGGAGAAGGACTTTTCTCTCGTCTGTTTTGATGTCTGTTTTAGTCAAACAGTTAACACTGATAAAGGCCTAATATAAACCTCAGTTTAACATGAAATAAAGTTTGGGGAAAAAGATTTCAACAAGACGAAGTCAGTTGCACGAAGTACTGATTGAACTACGCTTTCCATAGCCCCAAACGCAATTATGAAGAGTATTGCTACAATCTCTGTGTCACACAGCCACGTAGATTTTTACAGTTAAGCAATTATCTAGTCTGGGTCGCGCATTTTCGTTAACTCGTGTTGCATCAATTGCGCTACTGTAAGTTCGGGTTATTGATGCCGGTAGTTACCAGTTTAGAACACTTAACGACTGGAGACCGAGAAATAGGTTTTGACGCGTTAATCATGAGGTGAGCAGGTCAATAATGCCGAGTTTTGCGACGTCGATGAGATATTTCTCGTTAATAATAAATGAGTTACTATAATATTGACAGTCCTGTAGAAAATCGCAGTGTTGGAATTGATCTATGTTCTTCCTACGGGTTTAATGTTCTGGTACTGACAGGAGTAGACAAGTCTAGTCGATTTTGAACAAAGCGCACTAATATACCGATATCATATGTTCGCTTCACTGGCATTGATATTTTGATGATTTCCAACAGTCTCGCGAGCTACAGAATGGCTCGTGACATTATTCTTCAAGATTCTACCGAAAGACTAACTGGGCTTTTTGCAACTATATTTTCCAGCACGCCACATCACAGAACTGCTGACTTTCGCCGTATTTGAGCCCATTGTCTATTCCAAGGGAAAAATGTCTGCTAATGATGTCCGCCTTCAGAGTGTGATATTCTGGAATATCTCTATGTTTTGCCTTGTCAAATGATTTTACGGAACAGACCGACTGACCTCTCGTAGGTCATTTATCACCCAGCACCTTGAGATGTTTTAACATCTCCTTTTCTAGTAAGGATGTAGTTGCAGCTAAGACAAAGTCAGCTCTAAGCAAAGGTTGAGAACAAAGCACTGTGCAAAGTCCACTCTGTAAAATGTATAAGTGTTGTTATATACAAATTGAGTTAGCCCCTCCATGGCAAAAACGGTCCAACTAAAGTTAGATTACTGATATTCTACTTTTAACAATTAAAAACCGCTACAACCCTGTATGTTGTAATTTTCTGTTTGATAAACGACCACCTACCCCTAAAGTGTTAGTAATGCTGTCCACTAATATTTTTGACCGTTTGACTAAGAATGTCAGAAAATTCTTATTTATTAGTGGTGCTAATTATCGATTCCACCTCAGTGAATATGTCGTTTTCTCAACACTATAAGCTTGGAATTCGTTTGTTTATAAGTGGTCGTCTGAGTGACATCAACATTTTCAAGCGTTCCATAGTTTTCCCCCCACCTACAGACCTTCCCTCACAGGTTACACCTCATGCTCTTCCTTCCGTTTTTGAACGTGAAAGCAAAACTGTCGATAGTGCTTTTCGCTGCGCACCTTCAAGCCGGCGTTCCCTGGCCAGTCTTTCATTATTTAATTTGCTCGACACGGGCAGTCCGAATGCGGATCGAATCAGCAACTCATCTCACTGCGGGCCAGGATTTGTATCCGTTCAACTAAGACAAACCCTTAGCATGAGTTATTTGTTGCTAACCCGCATGTACTGCTTCTGAGGAGATGGTCTTCTTGGAGGCTTGAAAAAATGTCTGCGCCTAGGACCATACTCCTCATTAAATCCCTGTGAGTGACTTCGATGCACCCAAAATGAACTGGTCACCAGCGTTCTACCCAGATTTTTGTCAGGGTCTCTCGACTTTCTTTTTGACGCTGATATGTCCGACTACGTTGACAGCATTTTGGCGCTTCGCTGAGACATCATTTATGACAGGTAGCTTTCTCTCCTGTCCCAAGCATCACAAACGAGTCATCTGTCGGAAAGATTGGAAATCGAACAACCGCTTGGACACAACGACCACGCATTACTAACTTTCGATCCTAGCCTGTTGCCGGTTGCATCAACCGACAAGAAAGCCCACGGTTCAAAACTTCCGTCCATCCAATCTCAACAACCTAAAAATTCGTCTCCGTACACTCACCGGTGGGTATGATTCTTTGAGCCAGAACTACTATGCGTTTCAAAATGTTTATCGGGCGGTTTATTTACACTGAGCGAAAAGCTGTGCAATTTCTCTTCTCATTCTACTCATGCATTTAAGATACACAAATTATCCAGCAAGGGAGTTCAAAATGGGGCAACTAAGCACGTGTTCACAAACAGCCACCAGTCAACGGGAAATGACCTCATTAAAACAATCGGGTACAGATGAAGATGAAACGTGTCAAACAATACCAAGAAAACTTTTTTATTTGGGTGCACATATCTTCTGGTTTAGAGACGCTCCACACTGTTATGACGTCTAAAGTGATACTGAGTTATACAAAGAGCACTGAGCCATGCATTTATGGCCAGCCACAGAGTGGATCTGACGCAGTCCCGCTAGTGGTTTTGCAAACATCTTCCCCCGAAACCACTCTGCGCGCAACACGTCACCTCGTGAGTCCTGTGTTGATTAATAAAATCACTTATATTAGTAAACCAGTGATACTTCCATGCCGGAATCTCTACAGAGTGTTATAGTTTACAAGTCGATTCAGTTTTGTTTGGCTCTAACCATAGCTTTGTTCGCTATGACTTAAATTTTCCGTTGAAATCTGATAGATCGTTTCCGCACAATGAAAGCTCAATCCAGAATATCCCTGTTTCATTTTTTCCCTACCGTTCCGCTGGCTATCTTGATAACTCCGCGCTGAAAAAATCGTTGGTGAACAAATGGGTCAGAACTCCGGCCACGCTTTCATGAGGCAACCGTGTTGACCACTGCGCCATTGACCTCACATTAGGCACGACCGAATTATCATATGTGAACGCTCAACCACTTTCGCTTGTGAGTAATGATCAGGTTGCCCGATCGTCTCGATAGGACACGCAACAGGTGTCACTGCTGAAAGTTCCCTCTGAAGGCGGGGGCTGTGATCAAATGCGAGTGAGATTCAACTTGATATATACAAATAAATGTTGATGAAATTTCATGACAAAAGCATGTGTAGCATACCAACATGTCAGGGTCAGATGTAACACGTGAAACACTCCCTGTTCTATAAGTCACTGCTTCCAGTTTTACAACGTTTGTTGAACGAAGGAAACCTAGTTGTTATTAGCAACTTCACTATCAACCTGCTACTGACTTTGTCAATATATTAACCCGGTACAACAGTTGCAAATATCGCGTCCCAAATGACAGTAGTTTACTGAATAAACTTCAGCCAATTTCTTCTGAACATTGTGATGTGACAGGTTGAAAAACTTCAATAGAACGGCTAGTTACTCTCAGAATCGTTCCGATACTAATAAATTTCGACAAGAACGATTGCATAATTCAGCTAACCTGAGCCCCCGCGGCAGGAGCAGTGTTTTTCTCCTCTATCTAGCATTCGGTGAGGTCAATAATAAATTGAGTATACTGAGAAAGTAGTAGACAGAGCGAAATCGTAACTGCTTTAATCTCATATGTGACATGCGTGAACAATAATGTAGTCCACACTATTCTAAACCGCGTCAACCTTACAGATTTCCCTACGTCAGTTCTCCTTATAACCATGTATACGCATTCACTTTTGAAAATCGATTTTTTCAGTTGATCATGCTTCAGAAGTAATGATCTCTCTTGCAGCTCATCCAAGCTGTCACATCCTGAAGCCTATGGAGTGGATAAAAAAGAACAGGGGTGCGTGTTCAACTGTTGCACTAAGTATGGTTTGTTTACGAAAAGTATTGAATATTCAATGACTACTTGGTACAACGTTATGTAATCAACAGAAGCCATAACGTCAACGATAATTGCTGGCATAGAAAAGTGACAGTTACCTCGATACTTTCAATAACGGTACTTCGATTATGTCGATTGTATCTGTGAGTCAAACAGAGGCTTTTCTTTCAAAGTTAAGCAGCAACGTGTTTTTATTTGTTCTAATATTTGACTGAGGGCAAATCGTTAGTATCCTGGATCGTCGGTGTAACGTTACAAAAACAGTACGAATCGTTGACGACCTCAGCACCAATAAAGTTATGGACGTTGGAATTTAACGATTTGTCCCTGTACGAAAATATCTACTTTGACTTTGGAGTAGTTTTCACTGATCTAACTGGTCCATCGGATCACAGAAAAGTTGCGAAGGCTTCCAAAATCTTTCAACTTAGAGTTAGAGCGAAACAATGATTTTGGACCTGTCACATTTAAAACCTCTTCAAAAACAGCTTTATCTAACGCGTCTTCGTTGAAGGGAAAAGAACCAAACAGGATCACTTCCTTCTAGCAACTATTTCGGACATATATGATAAACATTTGCATTTGCCATTTTCGTGGGAGAAAAACCATTTCAAACCCGTACGGGGAAATATTTCCTTCTCTGAACTAACCCCACTTGAGTGTACGGAAAACAGTTTTGAGCATACACAGCCTGATGACGTACTAACATCAAAGCTAATCAAACAATGGAATTGAACAGTTGAAAACTTATTGGATATCCTCCCGGTTAGGAAGATATGAATTATCTAAATAGCAGAACGTTAGCGCTGTACCCATTTATGGCATAAGTTCTCAGTGATTCGAATTAACTTCAATGTGAATAAGTTGAAGATCTTTGTAAGCTGGTTTATGTTTCAAGCCTAGTTGCAGTTGGTGCTCAACCGTATGTTGCTCACTGTATATCCGGTGGCAAAAGAGACTAAGGAATTCGCCACTTCAGAATGAACCCTGGTAACCGAAAAAACATGGGTGTCCAGATAAGCGACGCACCGGGAACAGAGAGGGCCAGGTTGTAACTGATGTCCGACAACAAGGAACAAGATTAATTACCACCTGCAATTAGTGAAGTACGCTGTTCTGTGACCATCAGTTGTGAGTGTTTAGACCTTAGTTGGAGTGTTGTGAACGCGGTTGTCTAAGGCAACCAGATATACCTGACTGCTGCGATCTAGTCCATATAAACTAAAACTCATCTCAACGTAATGCATGTGCAGCCCGGATTGTACTCAAGTTTAGGCAGCACGTGCAGACTGCCACGTCTTGATGCCCGGTTCACATGCATGTCATTTCTCAAGTTGGCATTAACTTCGACTACATGTATACAACCCAGAACTTCACAGTTCAACAGTCGAAACCAGCAAGCGCGCACGGGTTGAATTTGAATTGTGTGACAGGGCGTGCTGCTGTGTTGTTGACGCCGTTTTAGTTTCCGTTTGTGTAAGTCGTGTGCATGGCTTACTGGGCCTTTGGCTCATGCTTGTTTGTATTGTTTCCTTTTACAGGATTGTTGTTGGAACCCCTACTTCGGAAGAACGCTGTCCTCCCGGTGTCTCCACGTTGCCCCAAAGTTGGTCCACAAGTGTAACGGACAATCAGAGTAATGACGGCCGGCTTGTATGTTACATCTATACTATTTCTAGCGCTTTTATGCCATCAGTTATTTGGTTAACGTGTTATCGCTGAAATCTGTGCACAAAAATTCACAATAGAATCAGATCATTAATTTTATTGTTTTTCTGTGGGAAAGGGAAACTTGTAAGGTTGAAGTCATTTTCTTGGAGATAAAAGGCATTTTGTTTAATTCACTTCATTTGTCTGGAGGTTGGATGTGTATAACTAAAAATAAGATTTCCTACCGAATAGTGTGTGATCCATACGTGCATTCTCGATTAAAAATGTTACAAAGCTAAATCGTGTTGTTGAAAAAAATTGAATCTGTAATACGATGTACTTTTAAGTAATTGGGAAATATTCTACCCATGAGTTAACACCGCACTACAATTTGATGAATCTGTTTATACATGTGCCATCAGCAGTGATGATGAAACGCAAGAACCAATTGGGTAAATTAAAAACGGCAATGCATGGCGATCATTCTTAAGTACTCGCCAATAAAAATCAATGAATTATCATTACTTGACTTTCAGGTAGGCGTTTTTGTACTAAACAATTACTTGTACTTAACCGGTGATGAGGCCACTTTGTAAGCTAATGAATGCTGTATCCTAACGGTTGTTCCAGAAAAACTTAACTTCCGTTGTTTTGTCATATGGAAACACTTCCTTTATCACCTAACATTGGACAGCTACTTACACAAGCTATTTTTTCACACAAATGATAAACCGTTTAAATTTTATCGCACCAGCCACGGGTTTGAAACCTGATTCTGTGGCATCTCTAAGCCCTTATGAAACGGTGGTTCTTGAACGATTTCAATTGTATAAATTGTAGCGTGTTTTACGTGGTTTCCACTTTTAATTTATTTTTACGTATTGTTCACATCGGCCACTTTGAATAACGAGCATACAACTTGTCAAATTTATTGCTAACCTCGTCTTCTTTGTACAGATGTTTACCGTGGTCGATTGCTCTCTTCCGTTTGGTGGTACATTACAGTTGGACTGCAAAATATCAGCGTAGGAAATCTTGTGCTAAAGGAAACTAAGTCAAAAGTCGTATTAAACTATGCTTTGAGGCTACCGTGAATTGAATGGTTTTAGTTTGTCATTCTATTCTAGTTCGATCTACTGTATATAGTATACATCAGTGCACTTGATTCGGAATATTTTTAGGGTTGAAATATTGATCAATACTATCAGCATTTTGTGGTTGAATTAAAGAAACGTTTTGCGCTATTTTCCAGAATCTGCCTCATTAAACCCAATAATTCACTTCATTTTGTCAACTTATTCGAGAACCATTGTATCTTTCAATACAGCTTTCAAGCTGTGATGCACCAGATCGCAAATCACAGATTGTAGCTAAATCGGAATTGGTTTAAAAAGCCAACCGTAAAGACCGAATGAATAGTGAACGAACTGTACAAGTGATATTGTGTTACACGTGTTTCAACCTGTTAGTTTACTAAATTATAGTTTGTTTAACGAAAAAGTATTGAATACTTAACTAACTACTGGTACAATGTCCTAATGTAATCAAAACAGAAGCCTAACGTTCAACGATATTGCTGACATAGGAAAAGTGACAGTACCTCGATACTTTCAATAACGGTACTTCGATTATGTCGATTGTATCTGTGAGTCAAACAGAGGCTTTTCTTTCAAAGTTAAGCAGCAACGTGTTTTTATTTGTTCTAATATTTGACTGAGGGCAAATCGTTAGTATCCTGGATGCGATAACGGTGATTAACGATACAACAAAACAGTTTACGAATCGAATTGGACGACCTCAGTTATGGACGTTGGGAATTTAATGATTTGTCCCTGTAGGAAAGAATATCCTACTTTTGACTTTGGGAGTAGTTTTCAACTGAGTTCATAACTTGGTCCATTCGGATCACACAAAAAGTTGCGAAGGCTTACCAAAATCTTTCAACTTAGGACTTTAGAAAGCGAAACAATGATTTTGGACCTGTCACATTTAAAACCTCTTCAAAAACAGCTTTATCTAACGCGTCTTCGTTGAAGGGAAAAGAACCAAACAGGATCACTTCCTTCTAGCAACTATTTCGGACATATATGATAAACATTTGCATTTGCCATTTTCGTGGGAGAAAAACCATTTCAAACCCGTACGGGAAAATATTTCCTTCTCTGAACTAAGCCCACTTGAGTGTACGGAAAACAGTTTATTGAGCATACACAGAACACAACTAATGATACTAACATCAAAAGCTAATCAAACAATGGAATTGAACAGTTGAAAACTTATTGGATATCCTCCCAGTTAGGAAGATATGAATTATTCAAATAGCAGAACGTTAGCGCTGTACCCATTTATGGCATAAGTTCTCAGTGATTCGAATTAACTTCAATGTGAATAAGTTGAAGATCTTTGTAAGCTGGTTTATGTTTCAAGCCTAGTTGCAGTTGGGGCTCAACCGTATGTTGCTAGCTGTATATCCGGTGGCAAAAGAGACTGAAGGAATTCGCCACTTCAGAATGAACCCTGGTAACCGAAAAAACATGGGTGTCCAGATAAGCGACGCACCGGGAACAGAGAGGGCCAGCGCTTTGATAAAACTGATGTCAAAAGACAACAAGGAACAAGATTAATTACCACCTGCAATTAGTGAAGTACGCTGTTCTGTGACCATCAGTTGTGAGTGTTTAGACCTTAGTTGGAGTGTTGTGAACGCGGTTGTCTAAGGCAACCAGATATACCTGACTGCTGCGATCTAGTCCATATAAACTAAAACTCATCTCAACGTAATGCATGTGCAGCCCGGATTGTACTCAAGTTTAGGCAGCACGTGCAGACTGCCACGTCTTGATGCCCGGTTCACATGCATGTCATTTCTCAAGTTGGCATTAACTTCGACTACATGTATACAACCCAGAACTTCACAGTTCAACAACAGTCTTTGAAAATACTCACACTTTACAAACAGGTTGGAAGAAAGATATGGGGACGAAAATCTATTTTTGGTCGCTCGTATACAGTTCAGTCTATCTTAACAGAAGTTCATCATATGTCGCACTGTTTTTTAGTGCTGAAGATTTTATGTAACCTTACCTGAAGTTCTCGTCCGCAAAACTACCCGAAGGACGATGAGATGGTTGTGATCCATCAAGGTTGTATTAGATTTCCTGGTGTTCCAACGACTTTCGACAACGCGTGATTGAGACTGTTAATTATCGGTCCAAATATCGTACTCTCACTAGACCGCAACAATTACTGGTTGGCCTCCGCCCGCGGAAGTTTTCAATGGAAACTGACAAGAATACGTTTATCCCCAAGCACTGGGTTACATAGATATATCTCGGTGTTGTTTACTCAATAAGGTTTTGTGACTAACAGTACTGTTAACGGCTAGAAGCATTTGTTTGTTTAGGGGTAGGGTTGACGGGATCATCTGTTAGCTTGCTGGACACCGAAGAGTTGTGACTAACTACGATCTTTCCGTCAATCCTCTTGTAACGTAGTTTTGTCAAGAACCTATCAGCCACTGGTCTGTTAACATGTGAGAATGCCACATTCTACCGTGCAGGTTGCATTATATCACAACAACAATGCCAGTGATAATGAAAATTAGTAACCTAAACGGTCATTCAATATGCTACGAGTTCTCGTGGTTAGAATCTGTGCCAAATTGGCGACATCGATAAATCTGGCGTGTTGGACTGCACACACAAACTAAGGTTCCTCTATAAAAGAAGTATGCCAACTACGGATTAGGGTGTTTGCCGCATACAATGAAAAATCTGCTCGTCCACTGATAATACTTCTTGGCAATGAACCGTATCGTTTTGATATTACGGACCAAATACTCTGACACACTTTCTATTTCTAAACACTCATTCCTGTCGAAGGGAATTGGAGATAGTTAAAAAATGAAGCGTAAGACAGATGTGAGCGACAGACATCATTTCTAAATTGTCTCTAAAGCATTCAGATAATAAGTATTCTGCTCTTATCCTATAGCCGTTGGACGCCGGTACAATGTAGGCAATAGTGATAAAACCTACGATTAAGACCCCTTCACTTCTGTTGATTACAATTTTTGGAAAATTTTATTT
>LOND01000009.1:256705-269919 GCA_014220965.1 Paragonimus kellicotti
CACTCACTTGACGTGAAGTTCAGCTCCGTCCGTAAAAGACTGTGCACGTGTTTGAAAACAACACCAGGAAATTCGCTAAAATTGTTTGATTGTTGAAGAAAGTGCTGTAGAGAACCAGGAGTTCTAGCTCTGTTGTTGAAGGGTTCCTCTGAAAGCCTTCCAAGCTTCATACGGTCTACCAACATCATCAACTGCTATGCACCTCGTGAATATTCAGTAAATACTTAGGATTCTAGATCTAATCATAGGCCACAGATGCGAATGTAATTTAGTTCGGTTCTCTCTAATGCCATGATCCGTGATGATTCTCAACTATACTCCAAACTGAGCCAGGACGTTGTTCATGGAGACTTGAGAAACTGTTTCGTTTATTTGGTCTGTTGTAGTAGTGGCTTTTATCTATAGCCTATGGGTGTTCAGTCGTTACTGCTATATATCAATGAACTATCGTTCCTACGCACACTGTTCTTACAAAATGGCTATCCAGAGCGTTTTGTGGACAAGACTATGCAACGTCGTGAGAAACAGGATAAGATGACCCAAGCGGAAAAGAAAGCAGTATTTATCTCATTACCATTCAAAGGGGATACGCTTGCCGAAACAATCACTAGGAGACTTAACAATGTTATCAATAGAACATTCCATGCTGCAAAATTACGTGTCTGTTTCAACTCTACTCCAGCATTGTGTTTACGGTTAAAGGATAAAGTGCCCGTTTCTGCGGCTTCTTTTTGTGTATACTCATTTACTTGTTCCTGTGGAACTAGTTACGTGGGTCGCACGACCAGGCGCTTATCTGAACGTATTCGTGAGCATCACCCAGCCTGGATCAGTAGCGGAGTCACCAAGACAATTACCAGCACACCTCGTTGATACACATCATACTGTCAACCTGGACTCCTCTTTTCGTCCGATTTACCGAGTCAACGCCGGTCACTCAAAAGCTGTCAGATGCCGAATTTTGGCCACAGCCGAAGCGATTGGAATTCGATTAAAAATCCACCTTTATGTGCACAAAAGCGCTTTGTTCAGGCGTTGAAGTTGCCATGGCCAACCACCCACACCACGACCGATCAAAGCGTCATGGTTCCAGTTGCGTCATAATTGTGGCGTAATCGTATCAAAACGTTGTCTCCGTGTGTGCCAATGACGTGTCCGACCTCACTTGAACTTGTTTTGTTTGTTTCGCCCTGACAACCCTGTTCCATATAAATGTTATGTAATTAGCCTGATGATGAATAACCGAAAACGAGCTTGTTCGCTACACTTGTTTTCTGATGACTACCCCGGGGATTTTTAACTATATATCAATATCTTATTTGGATTGTTGAAAGCTTGACAAAACGTCTATGGTCCATGCGTTCACGGCTTGCTGTGTTACAATAGATTTCTTCGGTGGTATTGCCATCGTCTTTTCTAGTAGAAGATAGCTACTTTTTGTCCGTCGACCTCATGAAATTTGTAGTCGTTATCTGGTTACGTTGAATACTACTGTTATCTAAATACAGCCTTCCCATTTAGACTAAACTAGCCTTGCGATGTAGCTGTTTTAACCTACTCAAATTCCCAACTACCCATTCGTAACACTATTTTTCACTCATTGACATGTTGTGTTTATGACCATTTATTACATCCTGGTGACATTTTATTTTCAGTTTTTAACAAATGTTAGTTATCAATATGGTTTCGGGTGTATTCTGCTCCTTTGTTGAAGATATCAACCATGTTGTGCGCAAGACCCTCTCAAGTGGTACCCCTCTTTGCATTCCGAACATTCCGGCTCTATTTTAGGGTTAGCGAACATAGCACCTAGCTGTACCCGAGTTTGAGTTGTCTTGTTTTCACACGCTATGACCGTTTATGCACCGCTTAATTAACCGCATTCTAACCGGGATGAAAATTTGTACCTCAGCAATCAGAGTCGTTGGAATTAGTGTCCTTGTGGTCTTTATATACACTGTGACATTGAACTGATTGCGCTGGTAGTCCATTTCGGGCTGACTTTGTACTGATTAGGTTGCCCGACGAATCTTGATAAAAGTCGTTATGTTTGCTGTCTGGTTCAAAAGGGTTTGAGGCGGACAAAACAAAACACCTTTACGATTTGAGGGTGTGATAACTCGATCGTGCAAGGAATGAGGTCACCGGTGTGGCTTTTGAAGCGACAGCATCAAGTAAGCGTAAATCACAGCCTTCATGAAGAAATTCATAATGCGCAAAATTTGATTTGAGTGCTTTAACAATCATCTAAACATTATATCTGATTATGAAGGTTGGAACTGAATCTGTTGGATGTTCAGTTCATAACAACCGCTTTTGTTATGCTTACAAGCTCAAAGTGGATTTCTGGATCTTAATTAGCAAACAATTAGCCTGATATTTAAACCGGAGAGTTAGCACGTTAATTCCGTATGCAGTGCCACCAAAGCATTGGCTATTTTAGGATTCGTTCTACTAAAAAGGTATGTACTCTGTCACATAATTCCTCTCCCTCAGCACAATAAATCAGTAATCATTTGCGTACTACCAGAAATTTATTGTCCGTAGTTGATGGGTACCAATCGGTTAGTCTAGCCAAGCATAGATTCCTGCAATTCATCAAGACAATCGTTTACGAACCATCTTCTAGTCACCGGTTATTTTGTCGACTAGTTCAACCCTTTCACTCTTTCGTCTTATAACGTTAGACCCCAACATTTTTCGATCAATGATACCACGTTGATTGAACATGGGCAACCAGTTTTTTGTGTGTGCTCAACATTATACATCAACTTTTAACTGCTTACTATTCGTTTTCAAAATCATATATTTCGCTCCGCTTCTCCTTACCATCACTCGCCTATGAAAAGAAATGCGAACCTCCAAAAACAAGAGCGGATACTGAAATCAGTTTTATGCATTTTAAACTTAATTTCTACTTAATTCTTTATATACGGTGTTCATCTCTGTTAATTTTCTACAATGTCTAAGTTTTAACCTCATATTTACATAAGTGAGATAAGATATTCCACTAGATAACCTTAGAAGGTGTGGTAGTTTGTTAAATAGAATGTATTTCTTGAACTGGAATCTAAAACCTCATTTAGAAGTGTAACTGTTTTCATTTCCACGTATCCATGTGTTATTCGCATCCACATTGTTTCTCAGCACACAATTACAACTTGAACCTGTGACTGTCCTACTGGTAATTGTTCAATGCAATATAGTAAGTTTTAGATTGATGGACAGCATTTTTTTTGGAAGAACTGGTGGAACATAATAATGAAATTTTTTTAAATACATCCTATCTTAAAATGGAAGAGGGGGGGGGGCGAACATCTTTAGTCGGGTTCACTTTTGAAAATGACATTAGAATAATAAAAGACATAATCAACGCACAAAATTCATTTGCTAACACACCCAGGAGAATTGAATAATAATACCAATTTCTGGAAATTTTTCAACCTCTTTTCAAAGATCATCAAGTCACCTCAGATTAAGAAATCGTTATGACTATTCCTGAACGAGCGCAGCACTACTAACAAGGAGTTAGTGAACAATTTACGGAATATCGTCAATTGCTTTTTGGTGTACCGATAAGATACAAAAGTGTAAAAGAGGAGTGAACATTTGAGAGGGTTCTGTAACAGAAATTGGTCCAGGCAAACATTCCACAGAGTTGATTTTACTCAGTAGCACTGAAGATAAAACGTCACATCAACTAAAAGATCCTCAGTGAATAAGTAAATATTTGAAAGTTGGGAATAATGGTGACGTAGTTTGTAACTTATGTTAAGGAATTAAGTATACTGATGTTCACCGAATTAAATATTCAGGTTGCAAACGTTTTATCACCAAGCATGTCGATATTAATGCGTGGATGTTTGAGCTTCCGAACGCTCGAACCTATACGCTCAATTACTGATGCTGTCACCTGGTGTGGTGACGAAACGTTTGCAATCGAAATGTCAGGCTTGACGAACATTCTAATAACCAGAAAGTAAATGTTTGCGATAACCCGGAATAATTACTTCTATTGGGATCTTATGAAACACGGGATGTGAAAAGTGTCCCCCGGAACTAGCTGACTGAAAGTGGGCAACTAGGGAACACTAGTAAAACCTTCCAAAAGTCTGTCTCTTGTTGGGTGACTAATCTGAGGTGACCCGAATGAACACACGTAAGAGCGTCATTCAGTCAAGGGCAGTTTTGGTAAGAAACGCACGGGAACAAACTCGTTTTTGGTGTTTCTTCATCAGTCTAAATGGAACACATTTTTATGGGTTCAATGAAGGTGGTAGATAACATCACTAGAGCGAGAGACATTAATCATCACACCACAGTGAGTTCAAACATTGCTGATCAAAGCATTAAACCTTCCGTGGCCCTGAACATTGACCCAGGATTGAATGATGCTTCTTCCGCAAACTTCGTACAGCTCATGCGATTAAGGTTATGTAACGAGGTCTCATAAATCAAATGAGACAGACACCAATGATTGACATCTTCCCCTCTACTGATATGTTATCTACCATCACGAGCAAACCATGAAAATATGTTTGTGCTGAAACACCGAAAACGAGCTTGTTTGCAACGCGTTTCTCATCATGACTAACTCGAGCATATTCGGGGTATTGAAACAGGGGCAGTTTGTGCAAGATCTGCGCCACCCTAACTACAGATTGGGCATAAGTCAGTGTACATTACTGAAGGTGAAGCCATGGTGCGAACGAGGAGGACCATCTCAGTCATCACTAAATGAATTGTGATACGATCAGGCCTCAAGTCATTAAGCGTTCAGCTTACGTAGATTGAGACCCTAACTTTGTTGCTTTCATGTAACCTGGATGAAATTTTCTCTGGACAATGACCCGTGAGCGATGAGTCGTAGAACAGTTTACTGACACTGATTAGTGCTCAACTGCAATAGTGCGGTGGACGGTCACCACCTCACGACAACTCTTATACAGTTCTATTTACTACCTTGTGAGACAGTTTCTGCTTTTTATCTCCTTTGATGAGCTGTGCTGTCCTAATTGGCATATCCGAAACGTGACAACATCGATGAGCAAGACGTTGAAGTGTTTTTCAGTACTTTGGTGAAACTGAAGCAATATTAACTCACCCTTGATTTTCAAGTGTTGAACCGTCACTAGACAATTGAATTCGCAGCTGTCTCACTTCCGTAGACTTCCCAGTCGACGCATTTCGAAAAGAAGCATCAGACTCGAATTTCGCTCTTGTTAGAGCTCGTTAGTCGTGTCTATGGTTGCCACGCCCGGGATTGGAACTTTAGCCACACTTTCATATGGCAACCGTGTTGCCTACTGCGCCACTGACGTCACATTGAACATGATTGAATTATCATATGTGATTATTACTCACATCATAAGGCTGAAAGTTGTGGTTGAGCGTTCTAGTGCTTTTTTCAAAAGGAGCCTACTAGAAATTCTATTGAAATGCGACAGCTGAGATTAATTGTGGGTGATATTCAACTTGAAATTAACCAAGTCCTGGAGTACTCATCAGTAATCTGATTCATTTTGAGTAAGCGTAACTTTCAAAAACAACTGCACTCATAAACTCATTAAATCTGGTCCATATCAGCAATGGGTGATGCGGCACGCCACCTCACATATACCATAACATCTAGCGATCATTTACTCCAAGTCATACTGGCTTGTTAGTACACAATCATCTAACCTGGTCTGATTAGTATGAATTGTTTCCAGTGATGTAATTAGACCTCACTTGCACGTTGGTTGTGGGAGATGTGTTATAATTTACTAAATACTCCTCGAACAACAAGGGAATAAACCCGAACTCCACCTTGTGAATTTCGACTCATACTCTGAATACTGGTCAGTTCAAGGTGAATAGAGTGGGTTTAATCGGAGACATTGAACAGTAGTTCGCTTAGTGACGCCGACGTCTGGCTAGTACCTGGAGTCGGTGGGTTTGGTGAGACTAACGCAAGGCTTCTCTTGTCACTAGAATTCATCCAGCCAAGCCGATATCAGAAAAAACTATAGGACCCTAGTTGCTGGTATCTCATCCGATTGATTTCAACCACGATTGTGTGAACATGCTGGCCGTGCAACTTCAACGGAATTCTTTCCTGGTTACACGTCATTAGAATGTTCAGTGCTGTCCTGATCGTAGGTATACGTCTACCTGAAAATCACTCTGAATCACTCTGAATCACTCGAATTGCCCAATATACCATAAGCACCAATAATTGATTTTTCTGACTACAGGGTTAGATATGGACCCTAACGACTTTTTGAGCACAAAGAGGCAAACAGATTCCTATTCTTATGTGAGTTTAGGTTATGGCATTTGACCTCCGGTCAACTGTTGATTTAGCCAGCACCAAAAGCACCAGCATGATTCACCTATATACCAATAGCACTTTGTTAAATATATCATGGAATAATCTCCGGTTATTCTAACAGTGAAGTTTTGTTGGCGAAATATTTTTCAGACCTTATGGGTATTGTACAATTTAACTGCCACAGTTTGGTATAGTAAAACGGTTTACTCTTCTGGCTTGGGAACTGGAAGCATGTTCGCGTTTGATCGATTGGTGACTGCTGTAAGAAGGCTGTAGATTGGGAGAGTGGTCGTTGTAAAGTAGACCGATGTAGAACCGAGCCAAAAGGGTCGTATTTGAGAAATGATTGCTTATAAGGCACATCGTCGTACGAAGATTTCCTTTGAAATAAAACGTTTACAAATTGTTAATTTAATCTGCATTCAAAATATCCCGCACCCGTTTATCCACATATAAATACAACACATTTTGAAGGAGAGGTTTAAGTCAATTTACATTCAACTTCCCTGTGTTACGCTTTTGATTTCCATTCTTGTTTACTTTTTTAAAGCAGAAAGCTCGAATTCGGAGGAAAACCTACTTCTTTCATTTATATTTAACCGTCCTGTAACTGGTTTTAGTGCTGAAGTCACTGTGTAAAACTGTTTTTTTCTCTCGATTGAATAACATTCACGTTAATTCATTAATTTTATGAATCTATACAAAAACGGATCTACACACTTACATCTATCAGATTTTACCCAGGTAAGAGGAAAAGCTTATAGTTTGATAAAAAACCGCCTTGCATCAATATTTTAGGAGTATCGCAAGGAATTCTTTGGAAAACGCAACTAATATTTACTTATTATCGACACTTATTATCGACGCTACAAAATATGTAATTTTGTTTACTCTCAGAGTGATTCATAATCTACTGAAAGATTGACCTTAATTTTGGAGTTGACTGAATTTACGGAATTCTTTATCTCGCACAAATCTCGTTGAGTAGTTCATCCATAATATAAATTTGGGTTGAGGTCGCACTTGGTGGTTCTTTATTGTAATGTGGCATCCTTACATAACAAAAAAAATTCGAGTTTTCACTTCCATTATTAAGAGGTTTGGTGTAAGGTGGTCAGAAATTATGGAGTGATAAAAAAGGGAATATAACAAAACACATTTAGCTATACCCTTTGGTGTAAATTGAAAACACTAACTCAGTAAATACTTATTGAAATATTTTTCTCTCACTATAGTTTCAAAGACTTTAATAAATAAACTTTCACTGAATCACTGGGTGTTTACACGGCCCAACTGTAAGCAGGCCGAACCACAAATCAATCAGATTTGCCCATTCAATTGAAGCGCCCTGTGTGAATACATATACGAGAAGTTCATGATTGACTAAACCGCTCACGTTTTCTGATTGGCCCAATCTGATTTGTTTGAATGAAGTACAGTGTATTGAGAAATAATAAGAGTCAAAGTTGCAGAGATCATTAGACAAATTACTTGTGCTGTGAGGAAGCAAAACATGAAGTTGTTAAGCAAAATTCTAAGTGAGTCATGCATGACCAGTGTGTATGTTTCCTCGTGCGATTGTTGATTTTTAAATATACTTTCGCTCCCCATTTTGAACAAAACACCTGTTCACAGAGGTAAAATGATGATTTTTTTCTTTAATTACTTCTTAGGTGCAACTTTATATTTTATTCGACGTTTCCCTGCAACATAAGTAAATATTTGAAACGTTCCAAATAGTGGGGTCGATGTATGTAGACTAAACTAAACAAGTAATGTAGTCACCAGAAACCGAGTTCGCTTCATGACAGTTTCTGTTGGCCGATTAACGAGGTGTATGCTCAATGTGCTGTGAGGAACGCTGGCAAATGAGCAACATTTCGTGACACTGAGTAGTCATCAGTGAATGCAATAGCGATCACCGTAGAATGCCTGACTTTCAATGTAATTTCTGAATAATTTATTTTTGTTTGACACTATGAAGCAAAATTTAGCGAAACGTACTGTGATCTGGCTTAAAGTTGGCATTTGTTTTTGGATAAGTCTTCTGATATACTATTTCCCACTAGTTCGTGTGGTGAGTGAAATATTCAACATACGTCAGCGAAGTACCTTCTCAAAACTGTCCATTCTTTACTGTCACTGAAAATTTCTACAGTGACCTCAACTGACTCCTTAGCCGGCAATGCACATAAGGATATATTTTAACACAACAGAAATTATTCCACCTGAGTTTTAGTATATCGGGAATAAGCCATCTCAGGGTGGCTTAATGTGAGATAAATTATCCAACAGCGGAAGCCGGTCGGGGTTAATTATCCTCAGAGTGAAGCGTTTCAAGTTGAACTAGCCATGATTGCTTGGTCAGAATGATTTGGACGTTCACTGTCCTATTATCATGATTATACTTACAGCAGATTTTCAAGCATGGATTAACGTCCTAAAGTGAAGTAGTAAAGCCTTAACTTCTTGTCGACACATGAGCTTAAAGTGAAACATTAATTGGAAGTGTGATTCGCCTAACAAAAGTACTTTGATTGCTTCTATGAGTAAGCATGATATTAATCAGAATCTCTTGAAGATTCCCAGATAAAAATCATTCACTGTATAACGTGGAAGAAGAATTTTTAGAGGATAAATTCGTTTGAAGCAACTGTACTGCCTCGCGTACAAATTCCGTTCGGCAGAATTTTTGGTTGTCCGGGGTCGACAGTAAGAAGAAATGTTGCACAAAGAAAACTGATAGTAAGCATTATGAAACAACGTTTCCAGACTCTTGCTACGACATTCAGATATAACTTCCGGTTTCGACAAGATTGCATGTTAGCGTCGTGTTCTAACAAGAAAAGCAGTCAACTTCGAGTTCCGGGTAGCAGATGTTTTTAGCGTAGGTTTCTATCTAATGTGTAATGTAGTAGTTTAACTACAGAGAAATTAAAAGATAGATTCCTTGAAGCCGTCCAATTAAAAGAATGCGTAACTCTAGCAAGCAAAAAGAGGAAAATAGTAGGAGACAGACACATTTTAAACTTCGGATTCATGACAGAAGCTGAACTTTGCGTACCTGGCTGTCTAAAACTGCTCAAATAAGATCATGTCATATTTAACGGAGCTACCACAACGTTATTACCAATATAATTTTCAACATAGAGGTGGGCCGATTAGCTTAATAATAATGTCTCAGACAGTGATGTAATGGTTTTCTTTGTAGCTGTTAATGATACATCGGCCGCCTTCGGAAAGCTTGCACTGTCCGGTTTCAAGCCGACACTTAGCCTTTGACGAAATTGCGTTTTCTTCTTGGTTAGACAAAAATGCATTCACAGTCTCTTACTGGGCATTCAATCCTTTAGAGATGCGTTATTTAATGTTTGACACCAATTACCTAGAATTCTATTCGTGGTAGCGCTCACGAAAACAGTATGGGAACTTGAACATTACGTTTAACGTTGTTCATTTTTGTAATAGTCAAATATCAACCAACAAGCTCAGCTGCGAGTGCTACGGCGAATTCCGCGAAACATTTCTGTCTGACTAACATTCGTGAAGCGGAATCCAACTTGCCTGCATCGTAACTCTTTGACCATCAGCAAAACATACATAAAACACGCATCTTCCGCAAATAACTCGCAAATATCTCTCATTGTATTTAGAGAAAATAGATGAGTAAACACACTGATGTTAGTGATATAAACAACGGATTTCATAATTGGATAAGAAACAACACATAGATATATATAAATGTTTTAGCTCAGTTTCAATCATACTGGCTTTGCAGTAAACAGAGTGAAGCGCATGGACAGTGATGTTTTCATTCCAAATACAATTTGGATCTACCACGCTTCCCACCGTGGTCAAGTAATGATTTAAGGCCAAAGCTTGAACTCCTTACGTGAACAGAATTTTGCAATCGTTCACAATCTTAGGGAACATAGTTCAGACAGACTGATAATTCAAAAGCTCAGAACAACTTGTGTCAACGATCGGTAACTGAGTGTTAACACCGAAGTTTAGAGGAATTACGTGACTCAACTTCATGTGTAGGAATACATCAATTATACAGAACGTAAACATGTGTATTAATCACAGTACAATGAGTTACAGTTCAAGTGTGTACTAAACCAGGGGTCAACTGTCCGGAATTGGTGCTGATTGTGACACACCGGGAACACAAGAATTACAGAATGTAAAAGGATGCATTCATTCCGATAAATTTATCCAGTTCACTGATTTTAGACTAGAGGTCAAGTGGTTATAATTCATAATAGATCTGTTTGGTTTACAAAAGTCATTCCATTCAACCAGTGGTATATGCCATCTAATCGTACGTCTGAGACAGAAGAGAAATAGCATCAATATCCATAGATGCCGACTGTTTGCAAGAGTACGTAAAGTTAACTTACCATGCAGGTGGAAAGACAATTATTCCTTCTTAGTGCTTTCTAAAGAAATTCACAAAATCCTTCCGAAGGAGAATACCGTACAACTTAAGGCTAACCGTTTTTACCCAAACCTTACGCGAGACCAATTGAGTCAGTGACTTTTATGTTGTCCTCTGAGTTGATGTCGGTCAACCTGAACATGATTATGTTTATCCTGTCGACCTGTTCCTAATATGCATATGCAGTCTTTTAATAAACCACTTCCGATTTGCTACATGTGATAAGGGTTGATAAGGCTTTTAGAAAATAGGTCAAGTGGAAACCGACATAATACAAAACTAATATTTCATCTGATGGGTGAGCGAGAGCTCGGGCCGGACATTCAATCGATTTATTGGTCAGCGAAAGTGCAGTACACACCAACACGTTTCCAACAGTGAAGGTATCATACTACTTGCGTAGCCAGTCAGCAGTCGGTAGTTTGCATCCGATTCCATGCTGGACTGTTTACGAAATTGAGCGATTTGGCGTGAGTCACCATGATCCTAGGGCTGTTTTTTTATGGTCAACTAGTTGGTGGACGGACCGGGTTTGTTATTTGGACAGATTCAAAACCGAAAATTTCAGGGTTCATAGATGCCAGTATGCTCAACATTAATAATCTAGTCGCAAGTAAACAATGTAACTGACTGGGATCACTTTGATGAAGCGAAATGCACAGGAGTAAACTGACCTAGATTCCGGAGATATCACCACAGGAGCCGAGTGTCTCTGCTGATATGATTACGGTATCAGTAGCAGCAGATGTGACAGCGTAAATTATGGTCTTCTCTAACAAGATCGTCACAGCTGTTAACTCAATTAGTCATTCACTGTTCATGTGATCCTCTATCGATGACAGTACCTCATTGTTCGGTAAGCCCAGGGCACAACAGATAGCACAGAGAGGAAAATTATCAAATTCAAAGTAGCGTGAAGTATTATTCAGTTAGGTAGTAATGATATTGCTGCAAAACTGTCTTACAAGTGAGGTATCTTTAAAATGAACTCCAATTTTAAAGAAGGCTATTGCTCATCATTTCGTAATCAATGGTCCCGATTCCTTACTTCGGAAATCCTATTTCGTCCTGGTGATGACAAATAAATAACTGCTTAATGCCAGTCTGTTGTACTGAGTGTTAGTGTTCACACAAAAGCTCGAAACTCAAAGAGAATGAGGAACTTGTGTGCAAAGTTGCAAGATTGATGGATGTTGTAGATTAGACGTGAGCAATTTTTTGAATTTCCAAACAATACAACCACAACTAAAGTTTTGCATTTTAGTAATTTCCTCATTGGAGTTTTAGGGAATTTCACACGCGCTGATGGTTCATTCAGACAAGGCATGATACGTAAATTCAATTATGAAACACTTCGTTCTGAATACAGATTCTAGCATACCGTTAGGTATCGAAATGGAAAAATAAACTTGATCAGTTTAGGTTTCTGGGATGAATCAATCAGAGTCTGACGGCAGGAAACTGATATGAGTTTTATTGAATATCAATAGAGAAGGGGTCGGGAAAACACTAATAAACCAACCAGGCTGAGGACACGATTTTACGATGTGAGGTCAACGCTATCCTTCGGCCTCATCAGATAACCTTGTATCATTTAATCAAAACCTCCTTACAGAAAACAGGATGTTGCATACAAAGTTCACTTAGCATCCTCTTCATTTATGTGTCACCGTTAATCCAGCTTCTTGTGGCCAGTATGTGCATCACAATTGAAAGGTAGGCTTGTATACTCTCGAGGTAAACAAATTGATCAGCTTAATTATTGGTGTAGACGTATTATGGATAAGCTTCTTCCATTATATAGTCAATCTGCTTACACAGAAGGAAAATTCAGTAGAATTGATAGTCAACATTTTTCGCAGAATCAAAAACAATACCAGTGAGCCGAGTTGTCCTATTGTTGCTTGTTCACCTACATTATAACATCGTTTATTTGATGGCAATGGAGAATTTTGTACAAGGTGAAGCCTGAACATTCCGGGATGATTGTTTACGTTGGTCTCTTGTCTATTATTTTAAAATTGACAACACTAGATGATTTCAATAAATGTCGAGTTAGAATGCTTTGGCCACCGTAACAATTTGGAAATAAAATACATCCATGCTTCATGAGAGACTGAGGTGAGAACTCATATAGTTAGTCTGACATGCTTTTGTGAGGAATTAGCGATCGTATGCGGTGTACTACTCTTAGAAATCAAAGATAAGCCTACAAAGTCAATCTCCCAATCAAAAGAGTGTTGTCATTACTAAATCGTCTTTGTAATGGTAGCCAACTATATATCGGGTCATAACATCATTCAACTTTGGAAAGGTTTCACCTAACCTACATTTGCAACCGTTATCTACAGATTTTGTAACGGAGCATGGAAAGAGTAGAAAACGGAGAAAATTGTAACAACTAACACGTTCCATCAATAATGTTCCGTTGTTTTTTTTGGTCACCTTTTGCGACAGTCG
>LOND01000009.1:313012-325752 GCA_014220965.1 Paragonimus kellicotti
ATCTGTGGAGAAGAAAGGTCGCATAGTAGGTTAGCACCGTCTTGTTTTTCCCGTTTTTTTCTGTGGAAAAGTTTTTCCACTTACTAATTCATAGGTTGCTTAAGTATGCACATTTGTCATCTGGTTATACTGGATGACTGCATTGGGTAATAATCTAAAGCTGTCAGCTTACAGTGCTTGAAATTACCACGAGTGCATAGATAATTTGATGGTCTTCCGATCTTCAAAAACTGTTCGTATGCGTAGACAAATTTCCATAGATGTTCTCCGCTTTTCAGCTTTAACTCTAAGCATGCTGGCTGAATGACCCACATAATGGTGTACCACAGTGCGCGTATAAACACTACGACATTCAATCGATCCATTAATGGTGGTGTCATACGTACCTTGGAAGAGTCAAACCTGAGCATTCAAGTTTACTTCTCGTGAGTAGAGCAAATTAGGTTGGGTTGCAGAGTACACATTCGTTCACACAAACTCCTTAGGTGCTGGATGGCTAACGGAGTAAAACTGACTGCATCTATTAGTTAAACAAAACTGATTTTCAATGGTGAGTATCATCTATGACATAAAAACGTCAGGTAACCCATGCGCTCAAGTTACCTTGAAGTGACTGTTAATTAGAACCTATCTACTTAGGACTTACCTTTCCCATGAAAGGGACAGTTTGCTGCCAGATAACTCGGCAAATCCTAAATCATCCTGAGGCTTATACGAGTTATTTTCACTCTTGCGGTTAAAACAACTAAGTTTTTAACTGGAATATCATTTCTACATGAATAACTGCAGATAATAATAACAGGATTTAGTTTCTTTCCTGCCACAGCTCATCAATCACTACAGCCTGGTCAGCTGAAATTTTCCGTTTGATTGGTCATCACTTTGTAACTCATCGGCAAGCTGCCAAAAACAATCACACTCAAATTCCCTGCTCCCCAACGCACCTCAGCCTATGCCAATGTAACCAGTGACCATACACGGTGGTTTCCATCATACAGACCATAAGCAGCCCTTGGTGTAGGGCAGTGCATGCGTTCAACCACATTTGAAGCCAGTCACACGAAGATGGGCAAACGAACAAGAAGTCCAATTTAGTCAGGCGTACAGAAATACCTCATTACAAATAATAGAGCGCTGAATTATTGTAACTACTCCGGAACGCGTTTATGGCTGTGGTTTTCTTTTCTTTTTCGTGTTTTATTATTAAAAGGGAATCTGGATATGCTTACTCAGTCTTGGGCAGGACGAGCAAGACGCGTAAGGCGTAGACCTGCGTCCACTAGGTCAAATGCTTTACGTGTCGACCTCACCTCGGCTCTCTCGCAACGGCTCTGGGGCTGCCAGCATGTCAAGCCCTATTTGGTTTTGGTGATTCTTTGCGTACACGTTAAGTGACTCAGTGGCGAGGGCCAACGCCGACACACAGACTCGAGACTTAATGTGTTGGCAGGATGTCCCACCGTCTGCTTGAGAGGAGCTCTCACCATGAGCCAAACTCTGTTCACACGGCAAACCGGATTCAAGTGCGTACTTTATTGCTGGAAACTCTCTCAGCTGCGGACTAACAGGTTGAAAAAACAACCTAGATACATTGTTGCTCGCCGGGACAAGTGATCTACAATAAAAAACAATGGTTACAGAACCGGCACATGGAGGAACCATTTTGCCAGGGACACTACTGATTCAAGTTAGTTGAGCACACCACACAGTGTGGAATATAAGGACCCCAACAGAAGAGCGCCATCGTAGTTCAGCGGACACCAACAACAAACTGCGCCAAATGGTAGGGCAGTCGTAGCTTAGAGTACAATCTAACACCAAAGAACGATACGCTTGGCGTGAATCTTAGATGAGCGTTCTGCGATAATGAGCGAAGTGAATCTTAGTGGTCGTTCCCTGGTCTGTTTGTCGTGTATGCGGGAAGCATATATCCGCAAAGCCAGGAGATATACAGAAAGAAGCTACTTGTTGCAAATGTCTGTACTTCGGGATGGTCGCTAGATCGTACAGAATGCGCGATGATAAAATGTGTCCGTGATATACAGGAAGCTTTCATGCTCATCGTAGTGAATGCACGTACAGTGAAGGTTTCCTTAACTTGAACAAATTAACCACTTTCACACACATTTCTACTTGTTATCTGATGTTATATGATGCGATGTATTATGTTGTTATGACCGCAAAGACGCTTGGCCAGCAAATTCGTTTATTGCACGAACTCCCGTACAGGTCATGTTAAACATGGGACCACAAACGTGTACACTCATTTGCACGGCTGATATGCGTTCACATACATTGGGTAGCAGTACGTTGTCATTCGCCCTGGTGGCACTTCTCCCATAGCGCGTGCACACTATTCCAATATTCACTTCTGGTCCGTCGTCTTCCTGGCGTTGGGGCTTGCACAACGAAACTGCCTGTTATACAACAATGTGAAATGAACCATGACTCAACACCTGGCGCCAGTGAAAATTACTGCGTCTTTTTTTCCAGATATAACAGAACGAGGGCAAGTGATGCTAAACACGGACAACTGATAACGAAATTTGCAAAAAATGTAATGCTATTAGGTGCGTTATTTATTCTGGATAATCGCCGTGTGTGCATTGTTCATCCCACCTTCCGTAGACAGGTTATTGGATGAAAACGTGCTTCGATCACGGGACGCCGTACCAAGAAATTAAAGGGCATTCGGGGAAGATTTCGTACCGGCGAATCAGGCTACTTTACTTACTTACGAAGAAAGCAAAACAGGGTTGATTATTTGAGAATTTGCAAGCATGATGCATGTTTTCGGCTGGTTCAATAAGCCAAGTGTGAAAATGCTAACAGTGCGTGCTATTGCATATATCTGCATACGTATGATTTCAACAAACACTTTTCGATTAGTTGATTGAAAAGCAGGTAGCGGGTTGCTTAGTGTACTGTACAACACTCACGCACAACTACTATTTGTATTGTTACATCAAACCTTGTCAACCCGTCATAATATAAAGTAGGAACGTAATAGGTGACGCATTTTTGTGATACTTTTAATGTGCATTTAACTGCATGCGCGTATTGAACTTGGTACTTAATGAAGCTCACATTTTTCAGCTCTCATTCTTTGAACCACGTGGTTCACAAAAATCCTGAAACGAATGAAGTGTTTAGTGGGTAGCTGAAGTTGTTTTCTTTACAACGGGGTGACCATTGCTGGTCTTTCCTTAAAAGAAAGGATTGTCAGCAGTTCCAAAATATGAAAACGCACTGAGTCTACCGTTTATGTATATATATAAAATCAGGCAACAAATGTTGATTATCGTTGCTTTGAGGAATACCTGCAGTTTATGTCATGGGCTGCCTGTTTACGTTTAGTTTACTACTTGCAGGAGTTGGCATCAAAAATGCCGTAGGATATTTATGTGGAAATATATCTGTTGATGTTATACTCAGTGACCTATCCAGCATCACACAAGGAATTTGAAGTCAATGATAGTCCTAACGTTTATTTGCTGTTAAAAATTGTAACTTTTTTAAAATCATCAACAGACTCACATGATACATGATGTTTTTCAAAGTAAAGCAATCACAATTAACTAGGCAACATTGATAAACTGCTTAGTCGTACTAATTTGGTGACGTATTTTCTAGAGGTCACACTAACTAAACAAAATCTTCCATAAATTAGGAGGGAAACGTAAGACAGATAAACTCAAAAATGTTTACAAGCCATATAACAAACGTGTGATATAATGAATGAACCAATCAAAGGATCTGTCTCAAGAGATGCCAAAATAATGTCCCCGGATTAGATATTGTTTTCAGGCAACGAGTTACAATTGAATTCATTTAAATGTCTCGGAGAGAAGTTGCAGAGAAATACTAGCATCTCACTGCGCACCTTGTTACTTTCCATTGATGAATAATGAATCAGTAGAACGCAGTGTATCAAACCTTCAGCTTTTCATATTGTCTTCGCATAGTCATCTGTATTACCATAAAGCTTTACGCTGGATTTGTTACTCGTTATGTGGTAAAATTGTGAACACTATTGATGTGGACAATATTGGGCTCAGCGGAAAAAGCGAGTGCAATTGCGAGACCTATGCTGTTCCAGATGGGACACATCGTCAGGCATGAAGCATATATTTTTTATATCAGAAATAATGCAATTATGTTTTCTTTCAGTTGAATAGAATAGCCTTCAAATGCTGCCTTGTGGACGCAACTTCATCATTCTTTTACGTTTAGTTCGATGAGCTTTTGCATTGTAGCGTATTCACTTCGTCATCTGCTAAGATCATTTATTGAAGATTTGTTCATCAGAATTTCCATATGAAATAAATTTGACAGTGTGATTACGATTATGTGCGCAAAATATAGAGTGCAATCTGTTACGTTTTTGACGGATGGCTTGAGACGTCTACTAAATACATCCTGGTTCTTGTGGGTCTTTGAAAGCCGTGTGGTGGATTGCGCATTTTAACCGATCATCCAGTTGTCTCATCGGTATGACCTGCCAACCTCTGCCCATCTCGGTGTTCAACGACCGCCTACTCAATAAAGCAATACGCAGACTGTCGGCTACAAGATTTTCACAAATCTTAGGCGTTCTGTGATTTTATTTACCCTGTGACTGACTCGGCCATCGGAGCGATGCATACTAGACCTACATCATCAACTGTTGGGTTCCGTGGTACAGTTGTGAATTCTCACTTAACCAAAAATATCACAAGAGAGTTGATCAGCAAAATTAGGTGCTATTCTGCATTTTAACAGTCAAAAAACACGACAGATTACCTGTAACTTAAGGCCTCCTTCAGATTGTAGTGACGACAGAGTCGTCAAATTTGGATTGTTAGGCGTGATAGTGATGTTCCTTTGGAGAACGTAACTTAGTCAAGGACCTCGACAAAACTGATGGCATACGTTTGATATCTCTGTGGATCCTCCATTGGATGGTCATTAGCAGTTGACTATAGGCGCTTTTATTGATTGCGTTCGGTCTGTGTTTAGTAGGCAACGATTGGGTATCATTTTCGCCTATTGTCCGTGCATTTTCTTACTATAACCGTCTTACTGCTGTTGTCGCTGTGAAATTGAAGTAATCATCCAAACTTCACGTCATTTCTGAAATGCCCAGCAAATTTACAGATATGCGTGAATCTCCTTAGCTTCTTCCGATACATACATTCTCTATGGTTCCTTTAAATCCCACTGCTTTTTTTTACATTGCCCGCGTATGTACCGTTGAATAACGTGGCAATTCTTTTCAGATGGAGTTATCATAATATTTGCGAAAAAACGTTCTTACAATTGCAACCTGGTCGTTGCGTTGCATTGCTTTTTTTACACAAACTCAGTCACACTTCAAAAATAATTTGAGTACAAAAAAATGAATAATATTGAACAGCAGTTGATTCGTTTGAGTCAAACGCTCATTTATGTGCTGTTCTTAGTACAGGAAACATTCTCGTGAGATCAGTAGTTACTGTACCAGTTTTACTTAGTTGACATATATTTTGATTTGGCATTCTGGTTCGACCAATTCAACTTAAACGTTAACTTTCAGCTTTTGTTAATCAGCCAGTCCCGAATTTTGTCAGCAGTCACAGAAGTTGACAAGTTTTATCAAAAACAAGGTTGCCGCTTCTGAAAATGCTACCAGTATAGCACGCTGATCAATTCTACTGGAAAGTAGGATGGAGATGTTAACTCAGTCAGCGACGATTCGTGTGCGGCTGACCAGTCAGCTCGAAGTACATCACAACGACACACGTCAAGATTCTTTGACACTTCAATTAGAACAGTATCTGAACCCATTCACTCTCTCTGCATGATGAAACACTTGTAGTCGACTACTTGCTTTTATCGCATCGATAAACAGGGTTGCAATCAAAACAGTTAGTTTTTGCAAACAAGATTCACCAGATTGTTCATGAAGATCGGATGTTTGCGCGCACCAACGCTTGTTCCCTATTAATATACAGCCCAAGAACAGCTCGCATGGCACGCTTAGAACTGGTGAGTTGAATTCTTCCACAATTTTAATCAAATTAGTTATAGGGTAGTTATAGAGGCACTGACAAAATCTTCTCTGTAATGTTTCTAATTCGTTCGGTAAGTTATCGAGTGTGTTCTGCGCAGTACTAAGTGGAAGCTGTTTGCCGCTAGCATTTCCTTGATTTTGTTGATTTCCGGAAACGTTATTAACGCAACTTTTGTTTATTCTGTTGGCCTGGAATCCAGTGACTGTTTTCTTCATGCGCAGCAAGCGAGGAAAAAAAGAATTCGAGATACCGACTGGGGCAGGTCGATTTTTATTGCACATAATCCGGAAACCTAGGCTGAAAGAAGGTCCGTTCAGAAAGTTGAGAGGAAACTCACTGGTTTCAGTTTGCAAAATAATAGTTATGCTACTGCTTTTCCATGGAGGTTTCAGTCAACACTTTTCAGACAGAAGTACTAACACCAAGTTTCACCGTTACCGAAATGTTTAGAACTCCGAAGTTGCTTCCCTGAGACATTTATGGTTGACTACCGCACAACTCGCCTCACTTTAGGTACGATTAAATTACTATACACAACTGCTCACTCACATTTGTTATTGCGTAATGTTTAAAGAGATTGAATTTGATGAGTAATAAGCGTGTCTCATCGGGACGATCAAGCCATATAGGTGATACTCACAAGCATATTTAACTCAGTAGTCAGGCACGTTTAATCCACAGTCTTGTTTGATGTTAGACCAGTGGCGTAGTTATCTCGTAAAAGCGAGGTAGCAGTTAAAATCACGGCTATGGAAAATATTTTTACCAATAAACTTTAACTTGAACGAATCCAAAGTATCGTTCTTTTTCAGAAGAGTCTGACTTAAAAAGCTATTGCAGTACGAGAGTTGTGATCGATTGTAACTTATTCTACCGCTTGAATTTAGATTCTTGGAACTTTAGAAAGTGTTTGCAAACTAGTCGTTACACGATTCTTAACGTTTCTGGTTTATAATGCTACCAAAACAATGGAGGAGAGAGAAGCACATCAATGAATTCAACCTTCATGTTTCCAAATAAAACTTTATTTACTGCACGTGCCAGGCTCAAACCAATGGTCTCGTCGTCTGTTTGCATGTATAACAGACTGAATGTCTACGAGGTTTAAGATCGAGTCGGTTTTTGGAGAAAGCCAAACTTTTATGATATGCTGAGAGAAACACAATTTGTCAATGAAACGTTTGTGAAATTACTGGCACACCCTACCTGTATACAGATACATAAAGAGGTTACGTCGGAGCTAGTACAGTTTTTACTATTAAGTAGCATGACGCGTTCGTGTTGGTTGGAAAATGGAATATTACAATCATTCGGTAATATCATATTGATAATTAAAATGGTAAAATGTCGTCAGTGCCATTACGCCAAAAGACTGAGACATCACTATCAAACAACTATTTGTAACAACTGTTCGACAAAGTATATTGACTGTGGGTGAGCACAATTTACCAGGGGTTGCATAGCATAATCCAGTCATGTGTCACCTTCACGACGGTGATAAGTACAGCGGATGATGACGGGTTGATATTTCCGACACTGAGCAGACTGTTCCTCCTCTGGCCTACTTCGAACGGAAGCTAAGTTAACAGCTGTCATGAATTCGAGTGAAGTCTTTTTAGGTTACCACTGGTGGTAAGATATTAGACAGTTCTTAGTTTATTTTCAGCAGAGACTTCCTTTGGACGAAAATGACACGAAACTTATGAGATCCACATTTGATTTTATGTTAAGATGATACGAAAATTGCTAAAGATCAAACTTGATGATCAAAGTGAGGTCGTAGTATTTTTGGCTGGGCATTTTTTCCACAAAATCCGCCCTAAATATCCCGTTGTTTGATTGTTTTTGGACTATTTGCGCTAATATTTGTCAAATTTCGCTATGTCTGGTCTATGGCGTAGTCAAAATAGGCTATTCAATCAAATCAAACAGTGCAGAAGAACTAATGGCTCGCAATATCAAAGATGGCACGTAGCCATAAGTCCCAAATTAGTCAACTCCCTGTATATATGAAGGAGATATTTATGCACTTAATTGTCATATCTTAACACTGTTCGTATAAGCAACATCCATGACTAAGACTCTTGTCTAACTTCGCATGGAGTTGTTGGTTTGATTTGATTTTTGTAACTGAATGTCTGGCTAAGTGAGCCACTGCACAAAATGTTTACCAACTGACTTGCAAAACGAGGTGATGGGTTCAGGACGAATTCGATCGCAGATTCAACGATTCCTCTTAGCCGCAGTATACTCAGTATACCCCAGTTAAGAGAATTGTAACTTTTATTCATTATTCAGATCCAATGTCTAATTCAGAAGAAATCAATGTTCGCGGATAAAATCTCAGTAGATAATGCGTAACTGGTAGTTTACGGATTCAATAATTAGTGTGGACAGTGACGTATCTTTGAACCAGGCTGTTCTACTTCGGATAGGTAAACCTGTTTACTGTGAATAGCTTGCAATTGGCTGTTTATGACATATATATTGCAAATGTACACATATATTTTTCCAATACGCGTTAACAACTCGTCCAATGATTTTTCAGCGCGAATTTTTATGGCAAACACCTTAATTTTGTGGTCAGTCGCAGACAGTTTCCTGATATTTTTTTCAAACGACAACTGAAAAGTTTGTTCGAAGACGTTGTTTCAGATGTACAGAGGGGAGGTAGTCGCTTCTAGCAACTAACGAATTGTAGTGTAGTATGTCAGCTTTACACCAAAAGAACTGGTTCATGAAGAAAATCATTTGTCGTTTCGATAATTCTTCATCAATTACCTCATCAAAATGTATGGGTATCCTGCGGACACTGAGATCTGTGAATTGACCGTGCGTGATTCAAAAATGCAAACCTTCGAGTTAACGTTAGGAACCAAGTTATCTGAACGTAGAAAAATAAAGTTTCTTACACACGTTTCATAAAAATGTCAACCGTCGCTTCCGTAAGTATGATTCTTCCAGTTTATATTCACTTCTTGACATGTTAACCCACAATAGAAGTATGTCAGCACTAGTTTATAATAAGTATTGTTAAGACATGCGAGTTTTTAGTGGAACACAAAATAGAATTATAATAATTAATAAGCCATCATTACGTGTTTATTTTTTCTTTCTAATCCTATCTGTCCTCCAAAGATGAGAAATAAATTTTGACCTTGAAATATCCAACTACAGAAGACTTACCAGTAAATAGTTTGACGGACTCATTAATTTAGTAGAAATTTAACAGGGAATAATCCGAGCTTCCGCTTGATTAGAACTAACCCACACAAATGAGACAAACTTTTCGACAGCTAAGCTACAAAGCCATGCCAGGAGCTCGGAAATTTTACGGTCGGACTTTGTTACCCACCCGTCCAGCTGTCTCTTATGGAGTCCACTAAATGATCCACGGGATCGACGGCCAAGGCAGAATTTCTCAAGATGTTAGCGCTGGAATCAAGCAACGCCGCTGATGGGTAGTTTGGCAGATAAGTTGGTTTAAAAGAGATAATTCTGAAAAAGTTTGGCCCCAGCCAGATCCGAACTAGCATCAGAATTGGCATGTCCAAACGAACAAGTGCTTTACTAGCTCAGCTACACAACTACAGAACAGTTTCTCGCAATAAGTAGACTTGATCGTGTCGACAGATAACTGTGTCTATAGAGTTTAGTTCGCAGCCTATTGACTTAAGCTGTGGTTGTTATTCCATCGTCAGAATTGGTTAGTTCTATTCAAGGTGATCTAGCAAATTTTCTTCTCGTGTCATACTTTACAGCCCCTTTATGGGTCATTGAGTAAATATTTAACAACACTTGCACAAGTTGGCCTAGACTTAAGTCAACCATTGATCCCCCTGTCCGTAATCGTGTGCGAGTGTTGCAGGACAGAGTATCTTAACTACGCTTTCAACAGGAGCCTTGATTTTTGTGCTGTCATTGACTTGACACGAGGCAAAAGACAAAATTCACCTGTTTGGGTGAATGAATTTGTGATAGGAAGTCGGGAACAAAATTGTGTTTTACTTGCCTTGGTTTACTAAAGAGAGTGGTTCCTTATGACTGGAAACAGATATTGTAACATGTCGGTCGTATCAAACAAAGTGAACGTTTTTGTTTTATGTTTACGCACGTTATTACCAGTCCCCAAATGTATAACACTTCTCGTACGGAGTGTTCCTCGCAATGACGGTGGTTGATGCTGTGACAACCTCAAGAATGGTGAGTCCTGGATGACAACCATTTACTAATAAAGCCTTCTGAGGCGTTCCTGTGACGTATAGAATCATGGATGCAGTATGAGAGGAAACGGATATCTGTAAAATTCAACCGTTCGACCGACCTCTAGAATGTGATCTGTAGGAAATAAATTGCCTCAGTTAAGACCAGGAGGGTTTGTCTGTTTGTCTCAATTCTTTAGGGATTATTGGAAGGAGCAGTACGTGAAGCCGGGGAATGTTATAGACGGCAACTGTTAGGGGGTAATAAGTAGGATGTGTTTTGATGGCTAATACTTCCAAGCTGTGAACTGAACAAACGAGGGAATATGTTGTACGTTGTTTTAATGAGCATTACTCAGCAAATCTCTGGTCAAGCCATTACGACTTAAAACCAAAACAACTAAACCTTTCGCATTGTCTCCACCTTCCCCGAGAGTCAGTATAAGCCCAGCCACTTACACGGACTGCTAAACAAAACGCATCGGATAGCTGTTTGTACAAAAGGTCTTTCTTGACTGGTGAAGTGTGACTGATACAGATCGCTAACACTATTCCCATCAGATCTCAGCTATAATTAAATGAAACTAATCTGTCGAAATGGATGCAGTGACCATTCCGATTCTACTTTCTATTTACTCTCTGTTGGATCGAACCATCTGCCTTTGTTATTAAGTCAACAAAAGTCTCGACAACTATTCGAAACACTCTAACTTGCAACGGGATGTTGAGCACATTTCTGCTGAATCACTGTAATGATATCTTGCAGAGTATGTGAACATTGGTGTGCATGGTTAAAACGTTTGGAAGTGCAGCTGTTACTTATTTGACAAACTGATAATTTTGCCAACCTTTCAGCTCGCCTACCGAGTACCTAGGAGTCAATCTTGGATGAGAACATTGCGCCTGTTGACCGCTGCTTAAGCCAGTAGCGATCGACGTCGCAATGCTGACCTTTGAGCACAAGTGAGGCTGGTGGGAACGCTTAGCTTTCCTGTTGCCAACACCAAACAAACTGACGAGACTGAACACCGGTTGCTCAACCGCTATCAGACACGCATTTTGCAACCCTTGTTGACCGATTTCATTACTTACCTTATTCAATATTTAGTTATTTATTACGCTGTCCTCAATCGGATGGTCAGTTTACAAAAAGTTTAGTTTTCTACGGGTTCTTTGTGATAATTCCAGAGGGTACTTCCGATCGAGTACCACCAAGGTTTCAGAATCATCTCACCGATTTGATCTAGGGTTCACATAACCTTATTGTTATATCAATTACTTTAATAATTAAACCTTTACTGCCGACCTTTAGTTTGGTAGATTCGACAAATTAGGGAAGACTCAGTGGCACTCACAATGAATCGTAGTTTGCGCACTTCCATAAGCTATTAGCCAGTCCCTGTGATGTCACTCTGATGAAAAGTCATCCGTGGGATTCATATACTATGGTTCACAGGAGAGTTATCGTAAATAATTCCGAGGTGATCGGACAGTCTGAGCGCTACTCAAAAGCGTATGTTACAAAGCGCTTCTATGCACTTACCCGGTCGTACCGAGTGCGATGTCAAGGCGCAATAAGCAACTGGGTTGCCTCATGGTAGCATGGAATCAAATCAGTGCCTGATTATGACAACGGAGTAAACTGCCGACAAAGTAGTACAACAACAAAACTAATGTTCTGGCGCTTACTTTCTAAAATGGAGGGCTGGTGAACCCAAGGAAATGAAAAAACCGCAGTCAGTTTAAAATGATGTACAAACTCGGATAAAAATACTGCCAAATAACCACGTCATCTTTTCGTCAATGAGTTCTTTTTAGATGCTGTTCTCAGTTTGTAGTAAGCTTTGGTTCTCAGATCGATTTTGTTTCATTGGGAGGAGTGAGGTGGTGTAAAAGAATGTCGTCAGATGTCAGCGCGCTTCGTTGCTTCTTGCGTAATAGGCAACAATGTCGTGAACCTCATGTAGGATAAACCGGCAGGGAAATTCATAACCCGAAATCGAACACGCAACACACCAGAATTTTTGTTCAATTAAACAACAGTCACTTGTATCATGAAATGTATTTAGAAGTTTTGGTGGCGTATACTGCGGGGTCACTGTACCTGAGACTCGAATTCCTAGGGTGGACTGCTGCAATTGCATTATAAATTTGGCACAATAGCAATTAAGTAATTTTAAGCAAACCCTTTGTTCGCTTTCTTGCGTTCAATCTTCTACTTATACAAACGTCCGTGAAACGTTTTTTCTTCAAATAGATATCCATGACAATGGCGAAAGTTAATAGCGACAGTCTGATTTGAAATAGAAATGATTTGTAGCCGCTTTTTGTGATTTGTCCTCTCTATGATCATTGTTAGTACACTAGGAAACCTGTGATAGTTTGTGTGAGACATGCTGGGGATCTACGTGGCACTAATTTCTGTCATTAGAATTTCATTGATAAGTTATAGCAAAATGTGATGGATATGAACGCTGATCTAACAAGTATGTAGTCCTCTAACACA
>LOND01000009.1:364251-376912 GCA_014220965.1 Paragonimus kellicotti
GATAACGATGGTTCTGTACTTCAGGTTATTTCATTGTCTTGAAGAAACATACCAAGTAGTCATCAAAACAGTACAGTGAACAATCTTATCGTCAACTCCTCATCACCAGTTGAAACACACAACTTCTTTATGATCCACCGTTGTCATAACGAACTTGCAAAAACAGGTAATACGTTGTTTTACAAGGTCAAGTGCGCTGTAGTTACAAGTGAAACCGTGGATCTTAGGACGGTCATGGATCGGATAGTACAGCATGACATTCTCGAGTTCTGATTGAAAAGATTCCGAAAGCACAATATTTGGTGATACCATGTAATTTGGACTGCCTCAGCTGTGGCAACGATTTTCTATACCACATGGTGTATATCCTTAACTCGGGAAATAGAACGAAAAGAAGTGTCTGAACCGACGACATAAATCGACTCGATAAGAGGGGTCATAATTACATTGTTTATTATTATTCGGACAAGTAGGGCACCTATTAGGTGCTCAGATAATTGTCTAGTTGTGTGACTTATGTAGTAAGTTGCATAGGAACAGATAACGGATTATATGCGTAAGGAAATAGCAAAACTCGTCGCTTTATCATTCAAACGTAGGCACACAGTTGAAACGAAGTTAAAACATTCACGTAGTTTGGTGACGTAGAAGCTTTGTTAGCAAAGTTTGCGGGCCATCTGTAGAGTGATTCAGCAAGAGTATTGCAGCGACCTGGAGATTTCAACGTTGTACATGTGACATGTGTAAAAGGGTTCGGAAACTTATAGTTAAATCATACATCTAGGTTACTGAGGATATTCACATGATGTATGCCGTCAGGTTGTTTATTTGCATGTCACGACACCCTGTGCGAATTAATTCATTCATTCACCGTCCTGAATTTTATCATGTTTAGTTGCCGTTTTCAGCGATGGACTGACCCATTTTATATTCCGCCTAATAACTAATCAGGCTTCCTTCTCAACTGACGATTTCATACTACGTCTGGCTTCCATCTATCTATGAATAACGGCTTTGTGCACTATGCACTGAAAATATAACCCTTCAAATGATAACGACATATGCGCCGTTTTGCTACACACACCTTATCCTTCTTCTGATATATATATATATATATATATATATATATATATATCAGTACGCCCCACCCCCCGAAACCACTTTCTGACTATGATGCCCTGTTCACGTTCAGTCAGTTTGGAGGATTGTGCAGTTGCAAAGCTAGTGGGCCCGTACGGTCGTCCTCAAATCATGCGTAGTCAAAAGAACAGGCAGAACGCTTAGTCGACACGTTCGAAGGTGCTCTTCTCAAATCACACGGGTACAGGGTGTCTGAAGAAAACTTACAGCAGTTTCTACCTGTCTAACGGACGGCTTCTATCAAGTTGCTAAACAGTAACCAATTTCTTGCCGAAGCCCTTATAGGTCACAAACTGCGAACCACGCTGACCGCTATGGTTTCGACGAAACGATCAGAACGACAGCAACATTTTTCGGACGAACGCGCCCCGCTATCAGTCCAACCAGCCGTCTACGCTCGTGAATGTCGGTCCAACCACAACCAGTGAGCAGAACGTGTGATAACGAGAACGCCGGGGCAAGGTGCTTCATGAGATTTCCGTTGCGGGGACACTTGGGTTCCGCCATCGCAATCAGCTCCGGCCACGCCATGGTGTCGATAAAAGACATGTATGACGACCAGGATACCATATGGCCTTACCTACTACTAGATTCTTTCGAGCTTCCTGAGAAACCAGTATTACCCGAGGCGTCAACCTTACCTCCGTCAGCCGCCAAGACAAGTCGTCCTCCCAGACGTTGGAGCCATCGACAACGTCCGACCACCGACTCTTATTCAGGTTGACCCGAAGAAGATCAGCAACTATCTTCTTCATAAGGTAGATATCGGGGAAGTTTCCGATTGTCTTGCAAAAGACCTACAATTTAACGATTTTAAGTAACCCTCAAATTCGGCCAGGATATGTGAGTCTCCGTCTTTCACGAGCATGCTCGATCCTTGGTTATTATTTTTGGCATCCCGCCCAAACGCCCGTCTTCTCATTGCGGCCTCGTTGTGTTGTCTGGTCCATTTTTCGACTTGTTTTCTTATTGATCACAAACCTTATAAATATGAACGACTTTGTGACCACTTTGTCATTCAGAGTGAGCGACACAATAAAGTCATTCTTCTTCCTGTCTTCATGCATGGTGGTTGTGTTGACTGGGAATTTCCGAGTTAATGATGTATCGTCTGTTGTCTATTTTTCACTATCGTTATCCGTCGTGTCGCTAACCGTTGTTCTACTATTTCCTATAGTCAACTTATGAGGTCAGACCCTAGATCTAGTTACAACACTTGTTGACCAACCTCACATCGAAACCATTTGAAAACGAAGCCGTGGAGGAGACAATCTATCGTGTACCTGAGAAGTCCAGTGCGCCCAGAGGTTCAGCACGGCTAAGAAACCTTAATGCTAATGCTTTTCGAAGTGGAAAGATTGTGGTGAAAACCCATAAGATTCACAGCTCATCCAATCACAACACAATAAACAATCTAACGTCGTATTATGACGAGCTGTCACGACTGAACAAACAAGTTCATCGTTATAAGTTTCGTTAGTTGTCACGTTCTTTGTTCTGTAATTGACCCATTAGGTCGCAGCTTATAACACTACGCATAATTTGATGTCAACGAGTGAAAAACTATGGTCGTTTCATGTGCATCTACATATTTGTGTACTTGTGTCGCGAATAACAACCGCTTGCACTGAGGCAGATTGAACTCGAAGACGATTACAATAGCAATCGGGGGTTTCCAATTCCGGGTGGTACAACCAGCCAGTGTATATATTGGATCGCGTACCATAGCTCTGAACCAACAAGCGCTCTTAAAAGGTCAACACCCACAGTCTCGTTGACCTCACATTGTCGCATTGGTCCACGTGCTCTGCACATAAGACATGATAATCTTGATTTGGCTCTTCTTGAATGAACCGACCAGATCCAGTCTTTGCTTCAATCGCAACTGGGTGAGATGGAGAAAAAGAACACCGTGCAGAACTCGATCGACAGAGCAAGTTTGCGAAATCCCAGATCTGAGACTAGTAGCACAACACTGTGCTGTTGAGGTGACAGAACTTGAATATCGTCCACCACGCGCAACACTGTCTGTTTAATCTGCACCAGGCTGTTAATAACGTTTAAAAAAACTCTTGATTAAACTACTGTGCAACAACACCGTACGAACCTAGATTCGTCAACAGGTTCCTCTTTGAGGATAGTGAAAGAAACAGTTGTCATCAAATTAAATTTTACAATGTGTAAGGTCTCAAAGATAGAGATAAAAAATTGTTTATGCACTTTCCATTTGGCACCTGGAACGCGATGCCAAATTGCGCTGAATTAGGATTACTATTGAAAGTATATTGGGCTGTTGTAAAACTTCACCCGTTTGGACAGACAACGAAATCCTAGTTTGGTTTGCCATCAATGGACAACGGAATGTCGTGACTTAATTTCACACAAACTGCAATGCTTTATTCAACTGAATAAACCAATATAACCGATCACCTATAGAACTGCGCACTAATGAAGTTTTATCCATCGGACAATAAGAACTGTTTCCAACCTGGGGGTGCCTCTAGCCATTTCATCAAACGAGTTCTTTGTTCAGTCATTACATTTGCACAGACTTAGATGGTTAGGTCATGTACTAAGGATGCCAGCTAGTCGTTTGCCACACCGAGCACTCTTTGCCGACGCTGCGGCCGACTGGCGCAAGGTGCGAGGTGGACAGATGATGACCTGGCGTAGACAAATGAAATCGTTCACGAAGGGGTTGGTCACTGTAGATCGGGTTCGTCTCCCGGGCTGGGGCCCTCGCGACTCACAGAGTCGGTGGCTTGAGACGTTAGGTGAGATGGCGGCTAATCGAGCTCAGTGGCGTGAATGCTGTCGTTGTTTGGCCGAGTTGTCTGTGAAGTGAGTGCACTTTATGATGCGGGGCAGTGAAAGCCGTAAGGAAGCTGTCTCGCTGATGACGCCTTACTTTCACTTACAGCTCGGTTTGTTTGCAAGGTGTAGGCACCTTGATGTTGAATGTTTGAATATAGACGTAGCTATTTTAGTAGTTAGGTCCCTTCTTCTTTCCCTACCTTCCTCTCCCCTCTTCCTCTACAGTATTGCTTTCATTCCTCGTGTGAGAAAAACTGATGTATTGCTGTCTATGATGACGTTTGATAACCTGAACATTGGAGCGGTGCACGTCAAGTCTGTCCACTTTCACTAAATTTGTTTAATCTCGTCATGGACGATAAAATGGAGGGCTGTTTGCGACACTCATAAAACGCCGACGTGAACCTCCTTCCTGATGGATGACTGGCTGGTCCTAATTGTGCTAATGACAAGGTATTATCACCGAATCCTACTGAACACGAGGGCGAACAACTGACACGAACAGTGGTGAACGAATAACACGAATAGAAACCCCTTCCGCGCTCAAATATATACTTGAATCACATGCCGGTCCACATTTCTGTAATGGCTTGAGACATTAGGATTATGCCAACAGAATCGTGTGCTCCATGTCACACTTTACCACCATCCCATTAGAAGTTGCTGTTTGACAATTATCAAGCAGCACAGTCAATGTTAGGTGATGGTTCGCGCTGCAACGAATAAATCGCAATCAGTTTTTCAGCCTTCAAGTGCAAAATACTTTTCTGAAAGATTGCTGTGCTCACGTAGATTTGATGTGCTGTAATTAGGACGTTGTACTAGTAGCGGCGAAGTTATACGAGACGAATTAGAAGCTCGTATATACAGGGCTATGACAGTGTTCCTAAATTTACGACATCCTGGCGACAGTGGGGCATCTCCCCGAAGATTGAGGGTCGCGTACATTAAACGACTATGAGGGTTATGCTGCTTTACGGCTACGAAACCTGTCAGCTCAGATAAGAAGACATGAACGGTCTTCAGATAGCTGACGACTGAAGTTTGCGTTTGGTCGCTCGCACCAAATGGCATCGAGAAGTAAACAACAGACGTTAGGAAGCGGGAATTTAGTTGTGACTGTCAAACGAGTTCTCTTGTTCTCCTAGTATGCACAGACCTAAATGGTTATATCATGTGCGACGGATGCAGGCTAGTCGTGCGCTACACCGAGCACTTTTTGTCGATGTCGCGGCAGACCGGCATAACATGCGAAGTGGACAGATTACGACTTAGATGACATGGCAGATGATCTGGTTTAGCGAACCGAATGTTATCGTTGTTTGGATGAGCTGTCTGCAAGGTAGACGAACCTCATGACGCAGACTAGCGAGAGCCGTATGGAAGCCGCTTTGCTGATGACGTTTTTTTTTTCAAGCACAGCTCACTTGTTTGTTTGTTTGATACCGAACGTTCGAGCATCGTTGCTCTCGGTTGACAGACCCTTTCTGTTTCGTCATCGTGTTTTATAACTAAAGTTTGCTGTTCTCTTCTTGAGTGCATGGTATTTAAACATCCGCGCGAGACGCTGATGTATTGTTGCTTCTGATGATGATGATGATGATATGAACAGCGCAACGTGACTGATTGGATTCAAGCCACGAAGTCTGCTGCGATAACAGAGGTACATTAAGCCTGACTCATTTTGTACCTCAGGACTGATCCTGTGGGAGCAATGAGGTACCCTTGAAAAGGAAAAAGGAACCGGCTAGAGTGCTTAGCTTTTACAGAAGGCGTACTAATGTGGTATAAACCGAGATAAAACTCCGTGAATTGAAATAGCTCAGGCTGTGGATGATGAAACTGGAAACGCCAAATGCTAAATGTTACAACTTTGAAGTTGACAGAGAAACCTCGTTACTAAGTGACAATCAACTTTCTCTTCTTTAAATACACACAAATAAGCCTGAAAGTGACGGTGTCTCAGTTCTGTGGCGGAACTTTAAAATTATAAATTTCGTAGTAGCGAGCAGTCTGTCATTTACCCTACGAAAGTCGCAAAACGTGTAGAGGTCTGATTATGCGATAGATTCATCTGTCACCACTGTCTTTGTACAGACTGGACGACCACCTTTATCTGTACTATTTCTGTCGAGGGGCGAAGACTTGATAGATATCAAGTATCCAAGACGGGCAGCAATAGGCTCCAAAAATCAGCTGTGCAAGTGCGTTCTCGTGGAACAACAGAGTAAAATTTTACCCCTAAAAGTAATCTTATGATAAAATCAAGTGGGTTAAGTTACGTCGCCACAATAGTGCGTAGGAAATCTTAAAACATCACGTGCCCTCCAAAACATCCCCGAACGAGACAGCTTCTCCAAGCATGCAAGAACGAATCGACCGTGATGACTAAGCGCGCCGACGATTGCACCACTAATCCGAATGCGTTTCAATTAAATGTGAGTCGATGTTACTCATGAACACTTTCACGTGACACTGCATGTTCAAGTAGAACTTGTCTGAACTCTTATCAGTTAGTGATAATAATGAATTAGTGAGCAAACCTACGGAGTGACTGCTGTTCGTAAACGGGCACACGGAGTGCAATCGGAATACAATAATCCTTCCCGATAGACATACCACAAGCACCAAAGAACGACTGAGCGAAACAAAAGAGCAATTTACGTTCGATCATCAAGTATTGAGCAAACCCCAACGAAAAAGCATCACACATTACAATACACTGAAGTAAAGTTGATCTGATTGTGTCAGAAGAGTCAGAAAATAAACGGGGCCCCAGATTGAAGAAATTTAAATGATTATTTGTAATACAATGAATGACCAAAGCAAAAAAATGAAACGGACAGAAAAGCGACGCGTGGTCCTTATGTGCGTTATTCTCTACTGTACCGTATGCCCCTTTGGCGATACGTTAGTTGATAGACAAGTTAACACTTCGGGGCCGGTTCCAATTTCACAGAAAGATTCTTCTTCCACGTAACCAACTTTGCGACGCTGAGCCAACAAAGCAGCCGCAAATGAGGGGTCGGCCAAAAATTGTTTTGTCGGGTTCTGGTGTACAGGAATCCCAGTAGAAGCAGGCTCTGGACGATGAACAGATCCATTCTGGTAAGATGCATCGGTCTGTGACTCGGTTGCGCTGATCTGTCGAAAATGACTTAGTCGTTTCTTGACAGCCGACTGAATTTGCCAAGAACCACGGTGTTTCAACTGCCTTTGAGATAAATTCATTTGAGATCGTTCCTGTGCCAAAGTGGGGAAAAATTCGACCAGATGGGCATCAACATCCACACTGGCGGTCGACGGAGAGATAGGCTGATCAGTTTTGTTCAAGATATCTGTAGTAATCCTCGTCCGATCACAAATTCGTTCGCATGCAACTGGGGGCTGATTGAAACAGAATAAAATATAATGATAATCTGCATCAATGTGACGCTGACCCGAAGACATTAACAGAACACATCCCGGGGTCTTAGGGTTAGGTTTTCAGCCAAAACAGGGAGAAGGGACTGACAGCAAGTATTAACGTCAACTAATATGGGTCAAAATTAATGCAAAGAACGTGTAGTAGAAAGCGAACAGGCAGGCGCAAAACAATTTATAAATCAAGTTAGTAATACGTTTTTTGTGCACCCCGAGAGATAAAGTTTCGCCCCCGAATCGACGGTATTACTCCTAGCTTGCTAAACAAAATCGAGATGAAGCTGATTATGCGTTGTTTAGAAAATTATCAAACACACAACAGAGCAGAGATGAGTCGAAGCATACACATCTTTCCAACAATTACTCGTCATCCTGAAATCTCTTGTTAAAGCAAATTCACCTAGCTTTGTTCCGTAGAGGGCAAGCTCGAATGTTTCCATGTCAGTATTGTAAAGCTAGCATAGTATACGTAAGCACTACAGTGCAGTGAACACTCGAATGAAATCAGTCAACTTATGGTACGTGTGGCATTCACATAATTTCAGTCCTCTTCTGAAAAGTCAGGTACGTAATCTTCCCAGAGAGCTATGTGAAAAATGGCCAAGTGCTCATCTTTGATGGCCAGTATATTCGAAATATCCCATGCGAACCGTAAAAATGTGCGTTAGCAATGCGAGAGAGATTTTGCTGATCATTGGACAACCACGTTTTACAGATAGTTTGATTCGGATTAGCAAAAAAGAAAGGAGCACCGGAGGTTTATAAAACAATCAGGTATCGCGATACAGAGCACCTGCGTTGAGAACCTCTGTTATTCTGACGTACCCAGAAATCGTTTATTCTGAAACTTTTTTACTCACTGGGTTCTCTCTGTTCTTTGTCATATCCCTTTTTTTAAATGATTGATCCCTTTTCGGCCGCTCGCAAGAACACTGTGATGCCTTTACACTCATCTGTTATAAAGGAATTACGAGTGGCGATTGCATCCCGTCGATTCGCTATGCAAGAACGTGAACAGCGCGCTTTGGAAAAACGTCTACGCTCCAATCCGGCATCTTTAGCCCAGGAAGTGGATCCAGTAAGTTATATCGGTCTGTGCATCGGTTTAGCTACCTCACAAGTGTTTGGGATGTTTAAGGGAAATCAATTGTGGTGAGCGCCCGTGTTTTCTATAGACCATGATGGCATCCGAGTCCACCGAGCTCCACTTTTTACTGGCAAACATCGTATCATTAAGCGATTTGGGATTATCATTGTTTGCCTACTGACAACCCATTGCACGTGGGTTCTGCTGTGGTGGCCCACGTGCACACTTGAACGGCCAGTGAGGATAAGGTAGGACCTTGTACACAATGTTTGAGGCATGTTCTCCATCTGCTTGATGTGAGGATCTCAAACCGGCAGTTGCTTTGTCAATTAATTTAATTATCAAAACTTGTAGTCTTTTGCTTCTTGATCGGTTTTAGAGAAACAACTAGAAACTCATCGTCTGCGATGCAATAGAAAAGGAATTTGTATGGCAAGTGATGAATGGTCGTCGGTTGATTCACGTTTAATGTAATGTTGGCTGTATGCTGGATTCGTAACGTTGCATGTTGAGACGTTTGTTTGGTCGGCCGGTACAGACGCCGGTTGGTTGCTTCACATAACCTGTCGCTGCCGTATGAGAGCTGTATAACTAATGATTTCCTGTCATTAAGAAATGCTCATTTCCGATTGTCCATCGGTGATGAAAATAATTTCATTGGTCGGCGAAGATGGGTGTTTCTTTTATGCAGATCATTGTGTCTGCTTATGCTCCTACTGACTGTAGTGACATCGGCGTCAAGGACGCATTTTACTCGGATCTGGCCACTCTCCTTCGGTCGACACGTGGCTCTGATATAGTCGTTCTGGCCGGAGATATGAATGCCCAGGTCGGTCGCCTTGGTGAAGCCGAATCTCGTTTAGGTGGTAGGTTTGGGATAGCATCACATCGATCAGATAATGGTGGGCGATTGTTGCAGCTGTGCGCTGAGCATAATCTATTTTTAGCCAGTACTGGTTTTAGGCATCGTGCACGTCAATGCTATACTTGGCGCCCGCCTTCTCCGAATCAGGCCTGGTCTCAGATAGACCACATAGCCGTTAGTTATAGGTGGCGGGGTTCCATTCAAGACTGTCGTTCTTATTGGAGCACGTACTTGGATTCAGATCATGCGTTGGTACGTTGTCGTTTTGTTCTTACTTTTGCTGGGCAACGACCCCACCGACAGCAACGGTGAGCTGTTGAGAAACTGGCTTTACCATCGGTAAGGCATAATTACCAAACCAGCTTAGAAAGCTGCCTTAGTGGTACTCACTCCGAAGACCCTACTAGCTGCTGGACTCAAATCTCACAGGCCATTCAGAAAGCAGGTAGTGTAGCATGCGGCACAGGGGTACATGGGGTAAACAAACATTGGATTTCAGAGAAATCCCTGGAGTTGTTAGAAGCCAGACGGAAGGTTCCTCCTGGTAGTTCACATAACAAGTCTAGAAGAGATATCCGTAGGAAACTGAAACGTAGTCTAAAGGCTGATCGTGAGGCTTGGTTAGTGGAAAAAGTTAAGGAAATGGAAACCGCATTTGCCTCAGGGAACATCGGTAAACTGTTTAAGCTGATCCGTGCCACTGGTCCCAGGCGACCGTCGGTCAGTGAAGCTATCAGCGAGGTAGATGGTACACTAGTCTGTAATAAGTCCAGAAGGTTAGAGCGTTGGGCAGAACACTTTGAGGGTCAATTTAGTTGGCCTCCTGCTTCTATTGTGTTGCCGCCACAGAACTTGTGATGTAGCACCCTGGTCGGTAGATTTGGAACCACCCACTGAGACTGAGGTTCGCAATTGCCTTTCGGCTCTCAATCGTAATAGGGCTGCTGGCCCAGATGATCTCGTGCCGGCACTTTTCAAAGAAGGTGGAGAGGCGTTAGTAGAGGCATTGACTCAGTTGTTTCAACTTGTGTGGACGACGGAGACCATCCCTCCGTGCTGGGGTCACTCGATAATAGTTCCCATATTTAAGAAAGGAGCCCGGGGCTCTTGCGAAAACCATAGAGGGATTAGTTTGACCCCAGTCATTTCAAGGGTTCTAGCATCAATTATACTTCGTCGACTCACTGCAGTTCGGGAAGTAAACATTAGGGAAGAACAGGCAGGGTTTCGCCCTGGGCGGGGTTGTATAGATCACATTTTTACCCTTCGTCAAATTCTGGAGCAGCGTCATGTGTACCGCCGGCCAACAATCGCCGTATTCCTCGACTATAAAGGTGCGTTTGATTCGGTGGACCGATCTACACTTTTAGAGTCGCTTAGACGTAGGGGTGTACCGACTAAGTATGTGAACATACTGTCGGCGCTTTATTCCCATACCTCAGCTCAGGTTAGGGTTTACGGTGAACTGTCTGACAGTTTCAGCACCAGGAGCGGCGTACGTCAAGGCTGTCCCCTTTCACCATTTTTTGTTCAATTTCGTCATAGACGAAATAATGGAGGACTGTCTGCGGCACTCAAATGATGCCGGCGTGGACCTCCTACCTGGTGAAAGACTGACTGATCTTGATTATGCTGACGATAAGGTATTGCTGTTTGACAACTTTCAAGCGGCACAAACAACACTGGACGCTATTTCGCGTTCTGCTAAGTACTTCGGAATGCGCTTTGCAGCCTCAAAATGCAAAGTGCTTCTGCAAGATTGTTGTGATCACGTAGATTTAATGTTAGATAATGAAGTCATGGAGATTGTTGACCGGTTTGTATACCTGGGAAGCTGCATCAGCGGTGGCGTCGGGGTGTAGGAATGAAATAGAAGCGCGTATTTCCAAGGCTAGGGCGGTGTTCGCTAATCTAAGACACCTATGGCGACAGAGAGGTATTTCCCTAAAGCTTAAGGGTCGTGTATATCAAACAGTGAGGGCCGTATTACTTTACGGCAGCGAAACCTGGCCGCTCAGGGTAGAGGACGTGAACCGTCTTCAGGTATTTGACCACCGATGTCTGCGTTCAATCGCTCGTATCGGGTGGCACCAGCGAGTAAGCAACGAGGAGGTTAGGAAGCGGGTGTTTGGCACTGATTGTCAAACGAGTTCTTTGTTCAGTCGCTACATTTGCACAGACTTAGATGGTTAGGTCATGTACTAAGGATGCCAGCTAGTCGTTTGCCACACCGAGCACTGTTTGCGGACGCTGCGGCCGACTGGCGCAAGGTGGACAGATGATGACCTGGCGTAGACAAATGAAATCGTTCACGAAGGGGTTGGCTCACTGTAGGTCGGGTTCGTCTCCCGGGCTGGGGCCCTCGCGACTCACAGAGTCGGTGGCTTGAGACGTTAGGTGAGATGGCGGCTAATCGAGCTCAGTGGCGTGAATGCTGTCGTTGTTTGGCCGAGTTGTCTGTGAAGTGAGTGCACTTATGGGGCAGTGAAAGCCGTAAGGAAGCTGTCTCGCTGATGACGCCTTACTTTCACTCACAGCTCGGTTGTTTGTTTGCAAGGTGTAGGCGCCTTGATGTTGTATGTTTGAATATAGACGTAGCTATTTTTAGTAGTTAGGTCCACTTCCCCTCCTCCTCTGTTTTCTTCTTTCTTCCTATATAAGTTTTTTTTCTTTGTTCTTCGTGGTTGTGTGGCAGTCAAGCATCAGTGTGAACCACTGATGTATTGCTGTCTATGATGATGATGATGATGATGAGACCTAAAGTGTGGACTTGCTTCAACCCATCTGCCAACATCCCTGTCGCTACAGTCGAAGCATTCTGTTTGTTTTTGTTCCTTTTGTGAGTTGTGTGGTACCGTATTTCTTCTTTGGTCACAGTGTTTCTTTGCTAGGTATGTTTGATGATGTGTTAAACTATCGACCATTCGGGCGCATCCATATCAACGTTGAAGGAACTACTCCATCGTTGTACACTTAAATTTCGGTTCAAATCTAACTAACTTTAAAAACGAACGGATGCAGTGGCGTTAATAGCTTTTCCGGGTTCACTGTAAGAGAACATTTCCATGGAGGGACTGGAGCGTCTTTATAAACGATCTACTGCCATGCTGATGATGCGTTGGCGTCATTTTTGTCTTACTGCGGGTCATCTCGCGTTCCTCACTCGTTGTACACATGTTTAATGGAGACATCCATATTTACTTCAGAATTGGAGATGTATGAACTGATACATTTCCTAGTCTTACCTTTGTGGGGAAACTGGACTTGGTCCACAGAACACGTGTTTTTATTTTTTTTTTGTCAGGTCTATTAAATTATCATAGATGCTATGA
>LOND01000009.1:393041-404334 GCA_014220965.1 Paragonimus kellicotti
CTCATTTTTAATTAACATGCTTCCTTTTTTTCCTGTCTGGCCATTGTCCTCTCTCTAATTTTGTGGTGTTTTAATCCGTATAAAAGAATTGTCAATTTAAAAACACCTAGGGATACTAGAGAGTTAAGCGTCGATGCGCGTACGTTTGAACTATCATAACGTATTTTAACGAATAGCGTCGGCCATGAACTTGTTTTATTGTTGAAGTATTTCACTACTAGCAATTTCATGCAACTCCCTACTTTTGTAGCGCACGTTCGACCTATTTTTGATTTTAAATAGGTCGGTTTTTTTATTTGCGTTGACATACGAAACCGATGTATTGGGTCTGACAGCGCGTGAGTCATAATTTATTTGAATCTAATCGAGCGAACGTTGCTCCGCCTTAGAACTCAGTGCGACTCCCACTCCGTCTTGAACAGGAGATTCAGGCTCGGCAGCATCAGACAGTGAAGGGAAAATGCTTGGATACACAGTTATCTAAAGGTTAGCACAAGCGAATAACATTCCTAAAACCGTAGGTCCGCATCTTTGACACACGGCATATCAAGCTCCAGGCTTGGGACAGTAACTGTCGGGGCAGCTTGGCGGTCAACTCGTCACACAATGTGGACATTGAAAGTGACGATGTTTACCGGTTGCCCTGGCTTTGGAAAACAAGAATCATTCGAAGGTTTTGAGAAACTAGAAAAGTCTGATGGCAAAATATGAGAATGATATTTAAACAACAATATCCCAATCAAAAGAACTTCCGATACTTCCAATTTGTTAAACGCTGTAAAAAGGGGGTTGATTTACGAGAAGCAATACTCAGCATCTAGTTCAAAAGTCTGACCTGTGAGCCAACAGAAGATAGGGTTTCTCTTAGGCACCCTAACTGGAACCAATGACAACATTTTAACTAGCATGGTGATGACGGGTTTGTCTGGCCCGAGAACATGGTGATCAAGAAAGTGACTTAAGATTGCGATCACTGTTGCGCGCAGCGGATGCACGTCTAGTTTCCTAATGACGGCCTTGGGTAATACGCCCGCGATCACGATTAACTGTTGGACGATCGGAGTGCTATTTGTTTAAAGGCATCTCTCCCAATCCCCTTCCTTCTTAATCCGTAGACAGCAGTGCCGCAACTATAAAAATAGTTCTGCTGTATGCCCATAGGATCGTGCCTCACTACCTAAGCACTCCTACGCGGTCAGTAGTGCGACATACAATCCTATGAGTGTAACTGCTTTTCGTCTGGCTGCTCCCCTTTGGCCTGTCTGACAGGGTTGAACCTGAAAGGACCAGTCTTAGTCGGCATACAACCTTCCGGATCGATGCAGTACACAGGCCTGACCACCAAGCCAATGTGGTACAGAAGGTCAGGGTCGCTTACCATGGTCAGAATTATTCGACAATAATCCAGAATCATGATCTAACAACCAATTAGCATTGCCCAGTCGGGATACTATGACGTTCATAACACCTGGGGCTGTGCGCTGACAGTCGTAAAGTGACTGGTTCCTCGTAGATGATACCCTTACCCCCGCTGCTGCTTCATTAGGTAGGAAAGTCCACGGGTATCGCGGAAAAAAACGGTGGAAGATTTCGCCTCGAGAATCAAGTAAGATAAAGATGGTTAAAACAGAGGGCACGTAGTCTACTATTAATAGAAATCCGGCCTATCGATGCGGTTTTAATTGCCCACTAAGAGCAACGCCTACCTTAGTCGAACTGATGGAAGCAGCCAGACAGTCACTTGGTGTGTGCAGCCACTGTCCAGTGGAGTGTGAGGGTGTCATAAATACAACCTACGGATTTTCGCTTTCGAGATGCGACAGATACCAGCTTTCCATGAGTCTAACATCTGATATAGAAAGGCATACTGTCATAGCTGTTTCCAAAGGCGAATATTTAAAGTGATCATATTGTAATACTCTGCAGATTAAAAATACATGAACTAGTATATCTGGGTCAACTGGAGAACAAGAATGAAACCTACCATATCATGGGTAGTATAATAATCCCTTATTTCCGGGATTTCGGTAAGAACTAGTAGATAATAGGAATGGGGCGTATCTAAAAATTGAAGGCCGTAAGTAAATAGCCGATTCACTAATCAGCAAATGAGCAAAATCAGCGTGCTGCGGTTCATGGCGTGCTCACGTTCACAATATTTCTAGTACAACTGTTAAACATTGATTAATCCATTTCCACGTTATGGATAACTTTCTTCTCGAGGATATTTAACATCACTGTCGAGGCCATAGACGGCTCGGGCCACAGTACCCTCTGAACAAACTCGTAGCTGTTACGAATGAGTGAATGCATGAACAGAAGTTCTACTACTCGTAAGCCTGTAATAGTGTTGATGAAGTATCAACAAGAATACCGAAGGTGTGTGTTGCCATAGTCAAACTTCGATAGTCAATGGCTTCAGTAGTGAGTAGAGAGAAAGGTATACAGTGTCTATGAGTCAGTATTGTGACTCGTTCCTGAGGAAAATGTGAAAAAACTGGCCGCAGCTAACCAGCGTTGGCCCCGTCAATCAGTTCGCAACACACACGGTAATCGCAGAGCCGAGGTGCATTCTGGGTATGCAATCGATCGACCAAGTAACGAAAATGTATACATTTAATTGGTTGGGCCAAGTAGCCTGTGTGCTAAGCAAACGTTTACCAGCCCGAACATTATTGATCGAGATCATTAACAGTTTGGTAAAACTACGAGATGGTCAAACAACGAAGCGATAACGACTAATGATGAGTCCGACTGTGCTGGTGAGTAAAATAGATAAGTGCTGCTTGTCAGATTGGGAATGTGGCCATCAAAATTGTGGGTTGGAGAAAAAAATCGAGTATGGCAACGTGCTGCAGTCATTAGTATCCCCACACTATCGTAAGCTATCGTAACTGACTATTTTATTCAGCTTTACCCACCGTCTCTTCACAGAAGCTTTCTTTGTGAACATCTTCAACGTTGTTGTATTGAACGGCAGCTGAAGCCATATGACCAGGGTTAGGGTGGTGCACGTTTGTAAGTATGTAGATGGTATACAGATATAGTATGCAATACCACTAAATGATTATTTTATTCGCTGGCTTCGTAAAACCACACTGTTAAGTAAAACCATAGTGTTAACTAGCAAACTTAATAATCCACCCCAGTAGCTTGCATAATAGTAACCACGACCGTTATTTGAGTACAAAAAAAGAGAAACGAACGCAAAACTGCGAACTAGAAAATGGATCACAGTAGTGGACGTCGACAACCGGATGATGACGGCGCACATTTTATGGGTCAACTAGAGTCTACGTCAACCAACCGTACAGTAGTATGCTGCTATCACGTGATTTAGAGAGGGAGAAAAAGCAAGATCATAGACAGTAGTCAACATCATTCACCAATGGACTATTCAACGTGGTGTTTACAAAAAGAAAGAAATTAGGTGAATTATGTTTATTCCAGCAACTGCAATGGCAGACAGCAACAAAAACTAAGCTCGTAAGACTATCAAAGCTGAAGAAAGAATAAACAGTGCTGGTGGAAGTCGAAAGTGAAACATTATTCAATAAAAACATCAATTTTTTTGTTCAGCCCGAGAACGAGCGCTTTCAATGATACGCATCACTCGCAAAACAGTTTCTTCACGATACGGCGCACCAACAACTTGCACACTGACAGGTAACCCTTCACTGGACTTCTGTAACACAGCAATTCGGGCATTATACCAATCTCCATCCAGGCGCCGTTGTACAGCAGCTTTGGTTGACTCCATTACATCCACGCGATCAACAAACGCCACAGGCACAGTTCCAGCAGGATAATCCAACAGGTTAAACAACGCAGTGTAGATAACCGAAGGAGTAATAAACATGGCGGGTGCGTTTGATGGAGGTGCCGGATAAGCAGACACAGGACAAATAAGCGCGTCAAGTGGTCCAACTCGATTCCAAGCGGCTTGAAATTCAGCCCTATACTCACGAACAGCTACCATAAGATCGATTGCAGCTTGGGCATTTTTGAGACCTCCTAAGGTTGATGCTATTGCTAGCGGTCTGCAGCCAACAAGAATGGCAGAGAAATCACACATATATTTCATCCAGTGAGGGAGAGACAGCATTACAGAAAGAAACCGTAAATGAGTACCAACCGGTTCATGGGCAAGCCACTTGCGCAGTTCAGACCCACCATCAGCAAATACACATCGAATAAATAAATTAACAGCTTTCGCTGGATTGGGTACCTTAAATTTCACAACCCGATGGCCGGCTTGGGAAACAACCTTGACCGCTTGACTGACAGCCTCCTGAACGACAGGAACAGTATGCATGCATTCTGCGTACGGCAGGTTATCAAAAAAGCCAACTGTCAAACGTTCCCCATTTGTCCCATTGTACAAAGCTTCATCGAACGATAGGGGAGGCACACGGTGATCCAGGTTGAACATCAATGGTGTCAGCAAAGTACGCATGACATCTGCAACATCACTCACTTTATGACACATCGGGCCTGGACAAGCGCTCAGACACAAAACGGAATGCTGGGCCAAATTCAACATCCCGCAGCCACTCAGTCGATTTAGTGTGGGTTTTAGACTGGCCAAACCACAAAAAGCAGCAGGGATTCGAATACTTCCCCCAATATCTGATCCGATGCCAACAGGAGATCCTCTCTGAGCCAGCAAAACAGCTTCACCTGAAGAACTGCCACCACTTATACGAGAAAGGTTAAACGGATTGGACACATCACCAAAAATCACATTCAACCCATCAATGGTTCGACAGACTTGTGAAGTAGATGTCAGTACAAATGGAATCGCGCCTGATTTTCTCAAGACTGTGACCAACACACAATCGTCTTCATTGGGCATATTGCATAATTTGATGACGCCGCCAGTGCTATCATACCCTTTTATGCGAAAGCTTTCTTTGAGGCTTATTGGAATACCATAAAGAGGAGAACGATTTTCAGAAGATGCAGAATCGACAGACGTTTGTGGTTCACTTCGATCCGATTCCATAAAAATTGATTCTGCCTCTTGGATAAACTCACAGATTCCGGAATTGCCCTTATCGTATAACTGCAGTGCTTTCAACTGGAAAGCATGTAGCAAATCTTTTGGAGTGAGTGTCCCAACTATAATCCTACTTCGTAGTTCACTCAGTTCTAGTTCGGTGAGTGAAAGCAATTCCGCCTCTGAAATAGACGACAGTAGTAATTGTTCTCGGAAAGTAGTCATCCTCTCTCTGATCTGTCTTTTCTTCCGTTTCAAGCGACTATCGGTTTGGTAGCATTGATAGAGACGATTAAGGAAAACAGACAAAAACATGCTGATTCCACCAGCCAAAAGCAGCCGTTTACTCCCATGTTTGCCAAGCCACTCCATTAACATGGACCAATGAATCCCGAGGACCTCAGCCATAATACACTAATCAAGAACCTGGAAATTAATAGAGCAGGATAATATAAAAATTAGTAGTATAGAGCAACAACATTTGATCATCTGGTGGTACAGTAAAAATAACAGCTTAATAACCCGCAAATCCCATAAAAGCTAGTCAAAACTCAAACAGGACCATGGATTTGAAATAAGTAATACCTCTGGTATATATATATATATATATATATATATATATATATATATATATATATTACACGTGAAGGTCACATGGAGTGGTTATTGTGCCACAACCCATAGTTTGACAGTGTTAATGATTAAAAGGGAACCAAACAAAATTCTAGTTGTGATAAGCTTAAGAAAGCAGTAAGGTTCTGAATGAACATACATCAAAGTGGGGTGTACACGTACCAGATCGAATGATAAGAGATACGGTTCATGCACCTATAGAAACAACACACCAAGTAGGGTATCCAAAACATACCAGCAACACAAACAGATGGTTACATTGGTTTTGGTGTAAATAGCCCACGTTCGTATAATACAAAACACCCTTATCACAGCCTGCTCACGCAAGACAGAAAGCTTAGCAACATTCAATTACCGCCAAGATATCAGAATCACTCTCACGTTGATCCACCTCTTTCAAGCACCCGAGAGAGTAAAACGCACCACAAATACACTAATTCAAATAAGGACCATAGTAATTAATTCACACGACTGAAGAATGCCCTGAGCCAGCAGAAGAGGAGCACTAAATAATTGTGGAATCGTGCAGCATACAGTCGTCGTAATGTGTGTTATATTTCGATCGCAAGCAATGTCGCCTACGTATACTACTTTTAGCATCAAACTTCACTATATACTTAAATAATACTGAATATCGGTATGCCTTTCAGCATGTATAAATAACAACATTGCACCGTTCAAGGGCTGTCAGCAATTGCCGAACCAATAATCGAATATACCCCCCTCCAGATCTGAGCCTTACTCACCAGTATAACGTCTCGGGCTGCCGTTGACTATGGTGGTATACCACGAAACGATAGACTAGCATACACAAAAGTACGTGAAAAAGAGCAGACAAACGATCGGAACAATCAAAACTCATAAGTAACAATCTTATGAGTACAGACACCCTATTAACTATGGCACACTGTGAGGTCCGAGGGTGTTGCTAGTGGTCGAGGTAGACGATCGCGTACCTCAGTCTGGTAGGAGACACACACCAAGTTTGTTCAGAGAAGTGACGAAAGCCCTCATGGCCCATGAACAGTTTTGTCTAACCAACCTTTGATTGCTTCAAATAATCAACTACTGAACTGGACAACGCGCGGTGGGTAGACACCGCCAGTATACGGGGTAAGTGAACCAGGTGTAAATTGTGCACTTTCATCATCTCAGTTATGGGTCACAAATTTGCACATTTCCCAAACAAGTATTGACAGATTATCGCTGACCAACTGGCAAAGACAATGATGGGCGAACACCAAGAGTCCAGTCGCATATTCTGCGCAAACGGACCAGGTCCCTAATCCGTGGTATGCACATATGCATTGTAAATCAGTTTCGCTGACGCAGGTTTGGTCAAAACCATGGTAGAGAATAGAGTATACCACATAAGCTCTTTTGTGCACATCGACTGAGAAGCCTGGTAAACAGTTGAGGGAACGTTCACACAAACATCATTTAGCACTGAGTCCAGCAGGTCACAAATAATCATCGGACGCAAGTCGTGTGTCCTGGGAATCCCTCCTTTGCAGCTAAAGGAGAAATTAGGGCTTTTCAACGCTGAGTGTGGGTTAAATTGAACTGCAGGTCTTTCAAACCATCTAACCACCAAATTATAAAAACCACGTAAACTTCCAAAGGTCTCAGCGTTAACCTCAGAGAACCATTTCCAAATGATCCAAGAAACCAACACCTACAACCATAACGGATTGGTATTCCTGATTTCCCTTCATTTTCGCCTGCTCCGACGTAACGCCACTGAATAACATCAATTGTTTTTAACACTTGTCCGCGCTCACTGGTATGCAGTCGTATATCCACCGCAATCGTGAACCAGCTTCTAAGGCAGACGAGTTGAAGAGCTTTAAAAATGAAAAAGCACAACAAGCAAAATCACCGCTTATAATCCTCAGGCAAGTGGTCAAATTGAACGTCCGAATATAACTCCAGCGGCAGGCTAAAATTGTCGGTCAAAAGAAATTGGAATGTCAACATATGAGAATGTGCTATCCTATATTTAATGCGCTCAGTCTTATATATGTAGCTGCGAATGTTACGTCCCACGAGTGGTCATTTACATACAACCACGAACAAGTGGTGGTCTAAAGGTCTCTGCTAAGAGACGAATGACTTTCTGCTCAGCTGAGAAGATAGTGCTACCCAAATATGTGAAATTGTCCACAATCTCAAGCGGACTTCCTGCTGATGCCTCAATAATCACTGAGTCTACGAGAATTTCGGTACACCCCGGCTGGGATAGAAACGCCGATGTCTGCAAACAACGTCCTGAGCTAGTCATATCAGAAGACCAGTTTCGTTCGGCTATCCCTCTGATATTTCAGAACGTTCAGGATGCCACGTTTCACCACCAAACGCAAGTTGTCGCATAATGATGAACGCCCACCACAGTTTTATGAAGACCACAACCCTTGTCTGATGAGCACCAGTGTTCGGTACCCCAAAACGTTAACGCGTTACCTGGCGACCTCCGCCACAAAAGTAACCGTGGGCTCAAGTGGATCACATTACCATCAGCTGTCATCGGCGAGACGGTGAGAAGGACTGTAAATCAACCTAGAGCATCTGTTAGGATAGTGATCAAGAGATTGCTTAAACTAACTTGAAACAAAAATGTATTGGACTCTATGGCACCACCAGTAACAGCTTAACGTAGAAAAATGGAACGGGCCTGAAATGTGGGCTTACATACCAACCGTCCTGCGATGTTGAAACCCGTTGGGAACAAGTTCACAATACCATAAAGCATATACCCCTTCAATTGGCACTACTGTCCGTTCGACCGTCCCTGGACATCAAGTCGTTCTCTTGAACTTTTAACGCTCGACGGATAAGTGTGGTTATAACACAGTAAGCAGAACAGGCAAATCAAAACCTAAAAGGTAATAGCAAGAGAACTAAGAGACCAGGTGACTAGCAACCACAATAAAGATGAAATCAATGACCTATCTAGGAAGTCACGGGGGCCATTCCAACTTATGCGAATCACCGCTGATGAGACGCTAAGTTTTAGCGAAGCAGCCAAGAGCCCGTCCACAACCAATAACTGTCAACTGAACTTTGGAACAGTTCACCTAGCCATCTGCGCCGTCCATTCCATCCCACGGCCCTGCGAGTGCTCTTTCGTCAGTGGGCGTTTCGCTTTCAACTGAAACCTTGTGGGTAATCAAACAAGTGAAAAGTCACAAAGCGCTCGACTTAAGCAAACTCCCTTCGGTCCTCTTCAAAAATGATGTCTTTACCTAATAAGAACACTAACCGTGTTGTTACGGAAGTGCTGAGATGGATAAATCAACCCACCCGACTGGGGCTCTGCCACACTTGTCCGCGACGTTAAGGAAGATGTCCGTAATATGCACAGCAATCATCCAGTGATGAGTCTGATTCAAAATACATCTAGGTTACTGGTCACTGTAATCTATCACACGCCACATATGAAAAACAAATCTGTGAACAGGCTGAACTCCGACAAGACCGCAGCCACGTCAGATGCTAGAAAAGTTGTGTCAACTTTTTGGACATGGGAAGGGCATTCGGCTTAGCCGGCAGGTTAGTATGCAGAGATTGTCTGGTAAAGAAATATACGCCTAAAAAGTATGCCAACATACTCACAACATTTACTACCGCATTCCATACTACCTCCAATGATATACGGAACATGCACGGTCTTCCATCAATCACATCTTTCAACTTTGTCGAACGGATGATCAACGTTACACATGGGCGCTCCCCGTTTGCCCAAGGAGATTTTTTCTTCATCGCCACCTTTAGGCTAACAGGCACATACGCTACGTTGGGAAGCTTTCAGGAAGTCTTTCCACTAACTCATCACTCGTTAAATGTGAGAATAGGCATGCCCGTTTTACCCAAGGTCACAGCTCATCAATATTCAGCTTCCCGAAGCTGATGACAGCAAAACAGTCAGAGTGGCTAACAACCTTTATCAACCTGTAGCATTGACAAGTGTCATTGTAGCTCGACTCCGAATAGTCACGCACATCTATCCTGACGTCGTTAAAAGCCCATTCCGGCGCCTAGATTAGGCCAACTCAAACACCACAGGTCAAGGACTGCGTGTACCGGCCCTGATGACCCGTTGTCATTAATCCAAAATTAATCTTTTGATGGCTGCATACCTTGGAACTTATACCAAACGAAATCTCACTGCTGCCTCCCCAGCTTTGCCCACTTTTATAGATGGCTCAGGGACGCCACTGAAGACGATGCTCCTGTCACTAGCAAGGGTCAGATCCGCTTAGCACTAAGGCCTGTGAAAGCTTTCACCAAGTGACCCCTCCGTTGAGTTCTTCGCTTGAACCTCCACCTCCACAAAAATACGTGAGTAACTCCTCCAGCTTTCGTAAACGAAACAATCTAGCTAAGCACGTGAAATAAAACATGAAGCGTGAGAACATCTGTGCCAATCAGTACGAGACCAAAACGGAGGTCACGGTTGCAACGAAAGTGAGCAGCCTAGAAATCAAACAATCAGAAAGCAGACACCCATCGTGGCCAGATTGCCATTGGCTAGTAAACCACACAATTATGAACGGGTGATCAGACAAAAACACACCGGCAATCCACAACAGTAGGAGCTCGGTCGTTACATTAGCCCATTATCTCAGATAGACAGATGCCTGAGGCCAATATGTAGCCTGTTGCAGTCTGGCACCACTCCTTACCATCTCCACTGTTCGTAACTGTTTGCACTGTTTTACAACGTATCAGGCTAGTAGGAACACTTAAACTAGCATGAACCTTGGTAGCTATCTTAACAGCCGCCTCAGTGTGCAGGGTTGATAAACGACAGTAGTTAAATCACTTCTGCAGTCTGGTCTTTCATATCGTCCACTTGAGAGTTACACCTTAATGCGACGCCCCACGCTGACTTTGATTCTAGTCAACCCAACGATAGACTTACCCGTTGCTCTAGTTCTCGCCTCTTTTGTCACCGTTCACGAAGCGTTACTTGAAAGCATTTCAAACTGGCTTATCCCACCAATTCTAACATTCTAGCATTCTACATTCTAGCATTACACTCCCATTGAAACAAGAAAGGACCCCACAGGAGATTATCGTGTACGGTGTACAAATCCCCGCTCATTCTAAGGACATTCTACGTCAACAGTGAAACCCTTTTAAGCACTCGCAGTATACAATACCTCCGGCATCATCCACAAGAACATGCAGTGGCTGCAGTTATCATCCAAATGGTTGGCTGTGCAGATATCATCCGCAGAAATGTGGGTAAATTAGCTCAATTTCACTGTCTATAGTGAAAAATTATGGGGTACGAAAGACCGTTAGGCAGAAAAACTACAATAGGAAAAAAACAAGCGCACCAGCGTAGGCACAGCTCACTTGGAAGGTACGTCGTCACCCAGGACCCTCGTTAATTCTTTCGTCCTTCGCTAAAGTTGCTGATAAAATGTTGCCTCAATTGGATCGGATTCAACGCACAGCTTACGAGTCTTCTTCAGCTGGTAATACTGGCAAATGTTCAGTGGCTGATGCGTGGATGTGATCCAAAGTGTCCCAGGTCAGTAGGACTTTTCTCCTAGTGGTACGTGACCATTAGGCCTTCTGAAAGACAGGCATGGAATACAGCATGAAAATGTGAGCAACATAACAGTAAACGAAATACCAGGTTGATCACAAACT
>LOND01000009.1:472826-487792 GCA_014220965.1 Paragonimus kellicotti
ATTACATTGAACATTCATTCATTGTGGCCACTGGTGGCGTTGAATCTGTAGTGAGATCACCTTCGACGTCCCCAAAATCCTAAACTCCCTGCGACGTGAGAGTTGCCTTACCAGTACCACCGTGCCTGTTCACATTATCTTGTGAATGTAAATTTACTACAAACCACTAACATCAAAGTTAGTGTGTTGGCGTAGGTATCGCAGTCTTAGTCGTGACTATAATGAATCCGCGCCAGCTCTGCTACTATAGGCTACATTCACTAGGATAACAATGTTTAGCTGTCACCGTTGGGAACGCCGCCCAACCAGTCTGACGCTTGTTTGAATTCTGAAGGTCGACTGAAGTTTCCGTCGACATTCGTCCTCTCTGGCGGTTGCCGTGCGGTTGTGCTTGAGGTTCTCTCACGTCCAACTCCCTAGCGCCTTTAACTGTTGCGTTGAAGTCTGCTTGTGAACGATTCACCGTCTTCTCACTACGACTTCCGTTCCGCGTTAACGTAAGGCTGGGAAAACCTTGGGCGTACGAACCTAGGAACTAGCATCGCGATAATGCGGCATCACTTTGTTCGAGCAGGACAATTCATACTCAGGGAGATATAGTCGTTACCCAGCTGACCTTGGAGAAAGGGGCGCAGTTATCACATGTCAATCAAATGGTTGTTATCCATAACATAATGGAAGGATTTGAACCGCGGAAAACTGGTTCGAAATAGTGCGATGATCCGAAAACCGGTGGTCAAAAGTCATTAGAAATCTGGAACCCTTTCCTACGATTCAACACATATTTCCTGATCTGTGTATATAAATGTCCATTTGACCCGAAAAATGCTTGACACACTTTTGTGGATCAGCATGTTAATCTAGTCATGCGCACGGCAACAACGGCAATCGCACCGTCAACGGGTCGTTCTTGGTGCCTCAACGTTGTTCCACGTTTCTAAGCACCTGCTGTACAGTTCGAACGATAACTCGACTTAAATAGTCAACCGTGTTTCTTCGTTTTGCAGCCAGAGACGGTTGGTGGGTCCAGTTCGGCCATCATCGTTAATGCCGGTGCCGTCCTTCTAGATCCGCACGCGCACAATTCATCCTGTTCACAATATGGAATCTGTCAGTATTCACGGCTATAAGCAATCTACCGGGACAGCCGTAAAACTCTTCATTCACAACAGAACAAGACGGAGTGTTGAAGGTTTACTCGGATAAAACTGGTTCTGTACATAAATAAGCAACGGTTAGCAAATTACACAACTTACAACCAAGTGAACTCTGGGTACGGAATTCAATCGACAGTAAATATCAACCAATAATACAATAGCGCGAACAGTCCAATAAGACAACAGAAAATAAACAAAGGGAGAGTTCAAATGAGAGTTTGGAGTGTGTAGTGGACAAGTGGGTATGCGCCAGACCCTCGTCCACTAACAATTCAAAATGCCTTTCCTGAAGAGCAATCGAAACGTAGTCCCAACAGGCATCGAACTAGAGAACGCAGTGAGGTTTAGAAACAAACCGTATATTTCCAGCAATGTTTGGAAATATGATAAGTAGTTAGCTCTAGCCTAGTCTGGGACCAACGGCAGCAACCAAGAGAAGAAAGAAAAGAAGCGCGAGGTGGGCATCCGCCCACTCGGCGGCACTCAAAAGCGCGCCAAGCGAAAAGTGCGTGGAACCTTCGAGTGCGTTAAACAACGCTCGGAAAGGTTCGGGCTAAACGACCTTGAAGAATGGAATAGAAGATGAGTCGTTAGAAAAAGGACAAGCGTTCACTGCGTGCAATAAGTAATCCATCCCTAATTAATCGCTAATGTGTGCTAACAGGGTACTCATAGTCACAGGCTTGGAGGAAAAAGCTTACTAGATCTCGCCCCAAAAATTACTCAGACTCTGCAGTTTGCCATCAGTTAACATGATCTATCAGTGAGTATGTACGTTTTGTATACTAAAGTGAAATGGCTCATAGCTAATGTCTTAAGTATGAACTCATTTCCAACCCCTTTAAAGTTTCAACCTCACTTTCTGCGAATGTGCACGCACTTCTCCATTGATTGCGTCCGGTGATATTCCATGCTTTTGCCCAGAGTTAATACTGTGTTTTAGATTCAATGGCAAGTACTCCACATGTAATGTTCAGCTTCACGTCAACTTGAAACTTACAACATTGTACTGCTTGTAATTCGTTTTTTGCCGAAATTTGGTTAAAATCCAGCCATCCACTTTAAACAGTTTTCAATGACGTAACATTAAAAACTTCAGTTGAATTTAGTTATAAGTCAAATGCTCCGATTCTGAACAGTATGTGACACGCTTTTTTCGCAACCTCGGTATTTTTAGTTAACACATCAGAAAATTTCTCGATACGTTTTCTTCCTTCAGTTTGCTGAGAATGACCACAGATTGTCACAAACAGAATCATCAACTAAAAATTACAACGCATTTCTCAGAAGGTACTGACGACTCCGACGAAATGGGAACACATATTTAGTAAAAGTAAGAGACGCCTGGATCTTTTGGTGGAGTTTTTGGTTACCTAGGTGTCAAGTTTCTTTTCGAAAAAAGAACCACAGTGAGTCTGCTCCTCGTACGTTCGCCAGAGCCGTTTTGGTAGTTGGCGAATATTGTCGTCAGACCACTACCAAGTCCGTCTTCCATGTCCGGTGTCACACAACCAAAATTATTTTTATTTGTATCAGCAGTCCGCATTTTCCTATCAGTAATGGCAAAACATATGAAGTCATTGATTTGATACTGATTGGGCCAAACTGAACTATGGTGAAAATGGCTCAGTCGTTCTTCTTTCGAATTGTTTTTGTGAGATTCCAACCGTGAACACCTTGTTGACAAATTCACCAATCTATCCAAGTATTTCACCCCATTATCTTATGATCAAATTTATCATGGCGCAATTAACTCAGTGAGAGGTTAGCAACCTGTTCAACAATTGTACGCACTAGGACACTAACACCAGCATTCGCTTCAAAAGGCTTCTTGGAAATGTATCTCCATATACGATAAACTCAAGCGGTATTGGTATTTACAGCATGTGGAACGACATCGTTATTATTGATATATTAATATTCCATCCAGTTTAAGAAAATAAACCACGTACGTACATACGCAAAGTTGAACTTGTTCACGGAACTCAAACTTATCGCTTTTTCAAAAAAGTGAAAGACTGTGGTGACTTCCAATTTGATCACTTAAAAGTCCCGCTGCTTTTAAGTTTTCCTTCATGATCGTGTTGCTTCGATGACGAATTATCGAAAGTCACCCGAATGACATATGAACATCATTGGTCTTCCGATTGCACGCTGCGTAATACGGGTATCAACCAAACATCACACTAGCTTTATGTGTGGAATAACGCACGTGAGATGTGCTTGATGAGGGCAGAATTTTTGTGTTAAAAGTTTTGTACTGATGAGTAAATATGAGTAACGATTGGTTGGGAAACAGGGGTTGAACTTGTTACTGGTATTTATTCTACTGACTACTTAATGAAAGACACCAAACAACGACTCCAAAGCCTCTATTTCAGAGCTAAAGTTTCAAGTGAGTCCCGCTTCTTGTCTTACACCTTTAACTACGATGTTGCTGTTTTTTACAAGATACAGATGGTTGGTTTACCTAACACATTAAGGTCACGTTGGTGTAGTAATCTTGCGTTATGTGGCAGTAAATTACACCTTTATGAGAGTAATCGATAGACAACGTGGGAGAGGATGTCATAAATGAAGTGCGCTGTGTTAGCAGTCATTGTTCGGGATCATTATCAGCTGTTCACGTTGCGCCTACGATGGGTAAATTTTTCATGCCTACAACGAGGTTTTAATACAATTTTCACCCTATGCATGTTGCAAACTTTCCACTATACGTAGGTTTACTCAAATAAGATTTCGTACATATACTGTTAACATGTACATTTAGTAACACCTTGTTGAATCAGATTGAGGATGTACAATTACATTAAGTGTAGACTTGAAAACTTGCTAATATACCAGTCGTTTACAGTGGATAACTTCTCAAATTTCTTCGCACCACTCAGAAATATCAAATTTAGTTTGCTCTGTTATCAATACGTGACCGCCCTAGAAACTAAGATTTCATGAATTTTCAACTGTTTAGCTTACAAAATTGAAAATATCGCGCAGCGGCACTAACTGAGGCACTATGTATGGATAATGCGGTTATTATCGCCGATTGCGAATTGTTTCGGGTTTGAAACTATAGGGTTTGGAGCAACAGCTCCAAAATTGGTGGGATTACACCTCGCTGCACAGGGGAGGAAATATATGAAAGTACACTCGTTTGCGAGCATTTCAGCAGATCAGAATCTGCATTTAATGAAATAACTATTATTTGCTTTGGATAGTGATGGGCATACCGGTTACTGTGGCCACAAACCTTCCTGAGGTGTAGCTTGGTAGTCGTGACGTTCGCTGTACTCACGTTCAACAGTTGGGATCTACCCTTGAAAGTTTACCGGTGGTGGCGATAACAGATGACACCTTGGCGGTTCATTTATTACATGTTTAGTACGATTTTCCATTATCTCCGGTCAACTATATGCGATAATTAATGTGGAACTGATTGTTAATTTTAGTCATCACACATACTACTCACAAGTAGCTAAACGGATTCAACCAAAATACTATTTTCATTCTAGTTGACGTGCAGCACCAATCACGAGAAGGCTGCTTCTGAAGAGACGTACACCCACTTCATTCAAGGCAATTTTTGATGTTTTCGCACTTTTCTACCCCTAAACGTCAGCTTCCCTCTCGACACGTTCATAATGTGATAGTAAGATGGCCAGTGCTCATAGATATTTTTGGATTTTAATGCTGTTCAAACATGAAGTAGGGGTTGCATCAATTACCTGGATGCGAAGAGTTTGGCGAACTCGATAACTAGCCGACGGTGGAGGACAAAGTAAAGTGAAAAGAATGGCAGCTAATGGAGGATCGTTGCAGTAACACAATTTCCATCAACCCATATTGATCTGGCCGACTAACTTATTGGTTTATACGAACTGGCACAGATGTAATGATAATGATATAGTCATCATGTTTAATTATTGTTACTCTAACTCACTATTGCTTCTTTGGGTCCGTGTTTAATTTCTGCCTGCTTGGCACTACCGAGAAATATGAGCAACATGCAGTTGTGAGGTGTCTTCCAGTGAAACAATTTGCAGATGCCGTTTGTAACTGCAACGAGTAAGTTATCAGTCACAAAGGTCGCTTCAGCGGAAATTTCGACTACTTGGTGAGTACTCTTTGAAACTTCTCACCATTTTTCCATTTAAAAGTGAAGACTAACGTTTCAGAGCTACTTTGCAGTTCCTCACGTCCTACGCTGATTCTATTTTATTGGTGGCTAATTTAACCTACTGCACGTCCTATTCTGTAAACGACGAGTATTTGCTTGATAATGGTCCACTAAGCCATTCACCAGATAGCAGCTTGGAGCTTGGTTTAAATAACTCGGACCTTACTAGCGTCTTTGGAACCACATCTTCCTCTCATACTTACTGAAGGGGGAAATAAACTTAGAAAATCGTACCTATGGATGGATAAGTAAAGAATGTTCATGTAAGACCTCTAAATGATCTACCCAAATTAGACAACCGCTATATTCTTCTAGTAGGCGGGTCAGCTGAGATTATACGGTCCACCAGTCTTAGCTACGTACTCCAATGTTGTCCCAACAGTTGGTGAAACTCCTCAAAACTTGATAATGTGCATGAAGTCACCGAGATTGTCTTTAGATAGATACTTATTCTGGGAAAACATTTCATCATTATCATTACCATTAGTAATGCAACAGCGGTTAACGTGTTCACGCAATTTCTACAAAGCTATAACGAGAGTTGGCCATAGGTTGGGGGTTAGAGAATCTGAAGGAACGAAACTCATTTCTTCTGCTTGAACAGATGAATTGAAGTCCAAATACCTACACCCTACAAAAAAATCATCCAGATTGTAAATGAAGAGGAGAAAGATGAAATTCAAGGGACATCTTTCACTGTGCTCTCGCGGATCAATTTTGGTAAATGATAATGCTACACGGAAAATTTAGCCAAATGGTGCGAAATTCATCCGATGAAATCTAGTTAGCCACAATACTCCACAATGTCTGTAGCTGAATACAAGGGGGGCTACGGAAATCCTTTACGGAAGGAGAACGCTACCAACTATTCCTAATTAAATAATCGACCCATTTCTTGTCTTCAATTTATCAGTTGACATTTCACACCTAAAGCCAGTGAGCTGAGAGTGTGATTAAGTGTGTGCGGCGTAGTAAACAGTGGGTTGAAATTATTCCTATAGTTGCCTAAACTCACGCATCTAGAGTATTGGATAAAAACACCTCATAGACACACAATCATGAGACTGCTTTTCAACCTCCTGGCTTGCCAAATGGCTGAAGCCATTCAGTTGAAAGCAAATATTGCCAATCAAACACTCCAGTACAACTTACATCCTCAGTTCCCAGCAATTGCATTCTCTAGCTGTTAATTAAAAGTGGTCTAACTTTGGCCATGTAGATAATACTTTTGATGTTAAATTCGATGCCATCTTAAACCTAATGATATCTCGAGTTTCCGAACGCTACCCAAGTTTGAAAACTGCGAGATCAGATTTCACGTTCTGTCATTCGATACAAAACCTCGTAATTATACAAACCGTGTTACACCCCTTAAGATTTCATTTTCTGGTTTAAGGTTCGCATTTTTGTTGCATTATTAGAGTAGCGTTTTGCAATTTATAGCTGCAAATGGTATTTGAGAAAACTGGACTGAACAGGCAATACTATCTAAAATATTTGCCTAGTGAAAATCGTCAAACAACAGAACGCTGCCGTCCACCTTGTCCATATAAATCGATTTTACACAGGAGGTGACAGTCAGGCCTGGGTTTTCTGTGTGCTGCAGATATTGGAGCAGTATTTCATCTGTGAAGAAGGCTTACAAGTTATGAATTGACTAATTAGAGTGGAGCATCGATACTATGTTCCCAGATTTATTTGCCTCACCCTCGACCTCAGCAGTAAAGATCGATCAATCGTTGTAATCCGCAGGTATAGTTATCTCTGGTGGCCAGTACTTAAAGCGCTTTTTCAAGGCTTAACACCCAGAATCCTTTTTCAGGATGGGAAACCCTGCCTTCACTTGATATCTGCTTCCAGAGCTGCAGCATGTCGACGAAGTATGATTGACGTCAAACTCGTTTTTGCTGCAGGAGTAACTAATTTCCGTGTGGTTCTTACAAACGTTCTTCAGTTCTTTTTTAACCAATGGAAATTTAACAAATTCTTTTTGACTGGCAAGGAAAACCCTATTTACGATGACAATTGTTTCTTAATTTTCTAAATTCATAGTTTCATGAAATGTGTTGCACTATTGCTTTATTTTCATTATCTGCTTCGATTTAATGGTTGGCATTTGAATGTTGTAATCATAGGCTATAATTCTGACTACCAAACATGGCTGTTTGTAGCCTATTTCAAATTTTGCCTACACATGGCAAACAACACACCCGACCACAGGAAATTAAACCTCTTGATAGATACATGTGGTTCGTTCAAGTCAACTGGACTGCATACGCATCACGATACATCCATCCAACCTGATATTGTTATAAATGAACATTGTTTTAACGTTGATATTTTGCTCTAAGCATGAACAGTGCTTGTAAATGCTAACCAACAACATGTGAGATGCTCAGCACACAATGAAAACACCTACTGGTTTCTGAGTCAGATCGATTAATTAGGCCCTACTGCGGGACGCGACATTCACAATAATTTAGACGAGGTTCTATCGAACATTCGTACTAATAACAAAGCCTCTGCACAGGAGTCCAGGAAGCTCTGACTCAACTCGGAATGGAAACTGATATCAAGACGAGTCAGGACCTGTTTTAGCCCTCCATTCGATCATTCACAATTTCGGAGAGTTTTAAGTTGATCAAAAAACTTCTGAATACACCAAATGGGCAAATGCTTCTCAGTTGACAAGTGTATCCTATCGCTGGGGGTATTGAATAGTTTAACGTGGTCAAATGATTGGTAGACTGCGGTATAGCCTGGTGAAACAGCTCACGGCGCACGATTCAAACTACATCCATCATTAAGACAGAAAATTCGCAACATGCTACAGTAGATCACATCAATTAAGATGAATCCATAAATTAAAGAGCCGCATCACTTGTTGGGAAATCAGATGATAAAGACAAGTGTCCAGGTACTTACTGGAAACACTGCAAGAATTGCTGCTACAGAACGTCAACGACTCGAACCTTACAACACGGGGTCGCTCAAAGGAACGTCTTTGAAACAGCCATGTTGTATAAACAAGACAATGAAGTACTGCATTGTGTCAGGCACTTTTTTACTTGAACCAAGTCTAATAGAGAGAAACTAGGCTTAATAGCGCAGTTGGTATAGAAACAAAGTCAGTAGCGCTCAGAATTGACACAGTTTGATGAACAGCTACAATATTCTGTCTTTGGCTTGGCAGAAAGGTTGGACCAAATGGACATTATTGAATGCCCTGTCAACAATAAATCAAAGGGATTGTGCTATACTTATTTTAGTATACCAGTGACTGCTGAGAGGTTGAAAACCAGCCTTGACCTTTTGCGTTCATTTGTCGGGGATAAAGTGCCATTTACAAATTGTGAGAACATAAATTACGGCAACAAAACTAGCAACTTTAACCATGTCAACACCGCAAAGTACACTCTGAAAAGAAGAAGTGCCCCAGTGTTTGCATCCCAAGCAGATTTTTACTGGCCTGACGCTTCGGTTTTGCCACGGTTCTGAATATTTTATAGCGGTACATTCGGCGTTTCTGTATAGGTAATACTAAGAGTAATCGTAGAACATATCCAGATGTCATGGAATATTATTATTCCCCCACCATTCCGAACGCAGAGGGCACGTGACGATAGTTGAAAACAGACGACAATTGAGAGTGATGCATGTTTATATAGGTAAATTGGTATTGCGCAGCTGGTGATAGGTGTTGTGACATATTGTGCGTGGAAATAAGTGTGAACGGTTAAAAGAAATGTCACTTTTATATAGCTTGTGAATTCTACCTGACAGTAATCTCCCTTCAGAGGAGTTATTTTTTGAGGTCACAGCAGCGTAAAATATCTAGACCACAAAATGTATGACTGTACTAATGCTTTTTTCCAGTAACCAAATTAAGTAATGAACTTGTGAACTATAAGCAGTAGCCACTGTCCTACGACCAATGGAGGCAAGGGTGGGTCTACAGACAACTTTTGTTCAGTAAATTCCTACTGTTGATTTGGTAGCGCAAACGGAATGCGTTCTAGTAAATGATAGAGAACGAGAAACTTGTTAGGTTGCACTCTTGGTTGCAAATTATGTCAAACGGAATATGCACACCTGATATGAAACTTAATGAACTTGATATGTGGACTAGTTTAACTAATAATCCAGTCACTGGTATGTCTGCATTTATAAACCTTTCTCAATTCTTTCGCTAGCGCACAAGTTGATTTCATTTTTTTTAAAATTTGGAAACACTCTTCCCAGTACTATTTCAAGTCCACGGGTACGTTCAGCAGAGCGGCTCTCTAGCGATAGTAGCGTTTGGTTTAGGTTTTCATGACCGTTTTTGAATGAATGGATGAGTTATGTGCTATTCACTGAATAGGGGTAATCAGCTAATTTGAAGTTAAAAGCTCACAACCTCCGGTTTTTCTGGCAAAGTGTTAATGAGTTCCTCTAGACGAACTTCATTCATTACATTTGGAGCAAAACAGTTGCAGATATAATTGCTGTTACCGTGAGGCTACATATTAACAAACACCTCAGTAAACAGTTTTGGCACCTAACGAACCGTATTTATTGATTAAGAGATATAGAGGAGTTAAATCCACTCGCCGTTTAACAACAGAACCACCTGCCTTCAGCGAACCACAACTTGTGTTAAATTGTGTATAATTGACAACATTGGGTTGGTGGTTAGGTTGTCAGGAGTCTTTATTAGATCCGATTTCGTAAAATCTGTAGAAACACAAATCTTTTGGGAAAAAGCCACCTTTTACGAAACCATCGGGAAACATTTCCTTCGGTGTAGATTTCCCGTTCAAAATGACACTTTCGAAGCCCATGGTCTTCAATAACTCCCGGATTTCGTCCATTTGTTCCAGGAGGCATGGTTGAAGTAGTCGTGGGGCTACTTTTGCTGCAACGTTTTGATAGGTCGCATTCTGATCTGGAGTTAAGTTAAGCTTCAAAGATGGAGTTTGTATGGAAAATTTAAGGATTGAATTCGCAGCGTGGAAGGTTAATCTAGTTCACTGACCGAAATGTGCACGAGACAGATACAGTTTTCTGATTTACAACAATGTTTCCAAATGTTCGTGTCATTGTTTGTGTTGGTTTACTTGTAGTGAGTACGCATAAGAGCCAGGTGCCGTTTGCCGAACTCGAAGTGTTGCCTTTCAGAGTACAGCCTGGCCAGATGCTTGATATTTGCATCCACTTCATCGAATTCGTCATCGGTCAAATGGAACCTTCCAGGTGGAGAACCAGTTCGTTCACGTTCTCGAATCAGTACTGTTTTCACCGGTGGGAGAATTCCTGCAGGCACGTAGATATCACGGAAGCTGTGTGCTCGTCTCAGGTTGCCGGTATAAACTAAGAATGTTACGTCTGTCTGTTCGGAAAATGCGACGCTGGCGTTATCTAGTGGAGAAAGATCTAAACACGGACGTCTTCTGGTCTTGCATGAATAAGGCACATTCGGCTTTCGACCTGCAACAAGGAAAAAGGGTGAGTTTGAGTCAGGTGAAAAATGACCTGATCAAAGTGATTCCTTGTCCTCACATGGTTTGCTACGCTGTTCAAACTGTTATCGATTCAGTCTAGTGATTTAGCTCAAATTGAAGCTGAGTTGTATTGTCTGCATTGTGCTTATGAAGCGACCCAGCGAAATCACTGTCGCTTATGTTTATACCACTCAAATGTGAACAACTTATGTCTAGTGAATTTTCCAGAGATCCGGAATAAGTGAACACAGTTGCCTGCATTGTGTTGTGCAGCGAGCTGTGAATTTCAAAGAAGTAGTTTGCTACCATTCATAACGTGCTACCTACTGACCACCAAACTGCCTACGGCTGTTCACAGAAAGGAGATTAGAACATAAAGCTGGCAAGCCGTTGTTCACCTACCAATTTATCCAAAGTTACCATGTTACTCCGTGCAAAAGTACATATCAAAGACCACTGTTGAGTGTACAGAAGCTCCGTTTCATCAAGTTTTAGACTGAACGCTTGATGAATCAGAACCCGTAAAACCAAGGGTTAGGAAGTTGTATTCTCAAGAAGACAAACAAGGACGGGAAAAATGTGCCGTCTGCCGTAAGTTTCTGTAGTACGAATCATTCTATGATTGTGGTTCTAAGGTAGTACAAAACCGGCCAGTCCAAACTGATCCAACGTGTATGTCTACGCTCATATCCACTGTGATACTGTCTACATGATACTGTCTACATACACTTGTGTAAATACATTTTGTTGTTGCCATTGTCTTTTCGACAACATTTCTTAGTGTAGATTTTAATGAATACCAGCCAATTGTCCGGATATCGGCTACCAGTTATCGACAATGTACATGATATTTGTAGAGCTTAGGACTGCACTTAGTGATCGCTGGTCTCCTTATTTTCTGCTGGATAAAGCTGGTATTAAACAGACAGGTTGAACCGTACATTAGAGAACACATTCTCTGAACATTTAAAGTGCACCGTCGCCCATCGCAACTAACCGCTGTTTTGGGTGCGTACATTTGTTTCTTACTATACATCGTCTGACCTTGGTTTCTGTCGATCAGTACGCATAGATCACTGGGAGTGTGTTGAATCGGGTGGAATAATGAAATTCGTTCCCATCGCTGAATAAACAATGTTGGTCGGATGAGTGACCACGCGATTGGTCAGCAATGAATCACGAGTATGAACAACAAATTGTTCTGACCAGTGAAGTGACAACATAGCTTTTTCTGTGTTTGCAAGACAAAAAAGCAGGTTTTACTAACCATCAGTGAGCGACAGTAACCATGAGTTTGGATTCCTTAGGAATGAATTGACAGGATCAACCAAATGTTCATCGCCAAAAGAGGTCTAATGGTATACGAAGTCAAAGCCCATGTTAATATGTTTAAAATTGAACTGTTTTGTCCTACTGTTTGAGTCCCCTACCTTAGGATGTAATCAGCGGTATGTTAATGCGAATAATATTAGACACTGGTGATATCTTTGTAAGCAAAACTGAAAGCGAACTGACAGATAACGCGCAATGGAGATAGATTGAACTAACATTGCTTTCTGACATGAAGGTTTGCCCTCTCACGGATTTTACTAGCCGTAACCTTGCAGACGAATATTTGCAATATCTTAACGAATATATCTTGTCATTAATTTTCTTGGCCACATGATTTCCATTAAATGGCAAGCGTAATAAAGTCCCTTCTCTCCTGACAATCAAATATCACAAAATCTTTCTATCTCTCTGTCTAGTCTGGTTAAAAGACATCTTCTTTTGATTCCGGTTTGCCATGACAGTTTAAATTGGTTAATGACTTTTCTTACTGCATTCTACTCGGTCTTCTTTGACCTGTTTAAAACTGTGAATATACCGCTTCGCCAGAAAACCAGAGAGAACTTGGTAGATTGTATCTAGTTTGTCTCAGGTCAGTTTTGTGTGCAATGAAGAGGTCTGGAGGTTTGGGACTGCCGCTGCTAGGATAGTCAAGTTTTGTGGACCTGTTTTACACTAAATTGAATGGCTTGAGCTCTTGGAGTCCGCACATCCTGCGGAAAATTTATTCCTGTGCCACCACATACTGTGATGGAAGCACAAGTTGAGTTGAAATTTAATCCGCAGTCAATAAAATATTCTGAAATGGTTGTAAAGGATGTTCACATTTGAGGCAGGTGGATTTCAATCAAACGGGGAATTCAATAGAGAAACCGTCCAAATGAAGAACAAATGAGCCAGTGATGATCAGCAACAAACAATGCCAGTCAAATGAACCAGTCAGACAGAAGTGCACAGGACACCTGAGCAGAGACGCTGCTGCATCGTGCGTGAAATATTGAATTGCGTTTTTAACCAGTGGGTTGTGAATGAACATTCGACTAAACAATTGCTTCATTAGAAAGGATTCTCCCACTAGATGTCACTTTGTCACCCACTTTATAGAGTGTTCCAGGAGGTTTTTGGTCGTAGTTAACCAGGAGCATTTAATATGTTTGTTTGCCTCGTTAGACGTACTTGAAGTATTGTATTTTGCACGGTATTTAAACACATCAATACAGCAAGGACAGACCTGCGTTGAATTCGTCGCATTACAGAAACGGTTAAGTTATTACTTTCCTGCAGTTTGAAACAAAAGAAGGACCCTAGACGTTCATACTAGTTTCTGTAGGATAATACTTGAGTCCACATACGTTCCAGAAATGATTGCTACATGTCCACAGTTTGTTTGTAGACCAGTGAAATTTGATGGAATTTTTCAATAACGTTCTTAGTCACAGTGTTAAAAGAACCTGCAACACTTTATATATATTGTCATAATGGTTACGAACGACAAAGCCAACAATGAGTGAAATAAGCAACTACACTGGCGACTGTCTCATAAAACGCATTTCTCCATAAAATAACTGCCGACTCGTATTGATGGAAAATACCTAACATCGGGCTTCTTTCATTGTTATCTGGCTATTACGAAACTGGGATAAACTTAGTCTGTTTGTATAATTACAGTTTATACAGAAATCCCCTGACTTTATTTCCCCTCGGTTCTTTAACATTTTCTACATATTGTAAATCTGGTCACAAGTTTGCATGGTTTAGACGTTTCAAATATTCAAAGTGCTTATTAGGTTATAAAATGTATTAATACGTTTGAATTAACGCAGAAATGTGATATAGTTTATGGTCCAGTTTAGAAATTGCTAAGAGACTTGAAACTACCGACCTGTCAAAGCCAACTCTACACGTACACTGATGACTTGAAAATGACTTACCCGATTATACAAACAGTCACTCTTACGGAAAAATTGTTTATATTAAGTAATTGTTTCAACAACCTACTTATCAAACTAAAGTTTCTTCACGATTTCACTATCCTCACGTTCGCATGACTCATCTGGAGTTTCTTACTCCATCCGATTAAATTGGAACAGAATGTTTAACAGAGCAGTTGACTCATCCGTACCAGGGAGGGCTTTGCTTACTGGGATTAATATCAGTGCTTAGCTGTCAAATCATCTTTGGAAGGTAGGCAAGGGAAAGGTGAGAGCCAATTTCTAAACTCATGTGTTTAATTTGTGTGGTGAATAACAACGTATGTATATACAAACATTGTACCCGCAAGCAAAACTAAAACAATATCTACATATCAACTTCCTTGCGGATCTCGCGGATACACTTAAGTAAATGGCTTGCTTTCATGGACAGATAAATCACCTGCCACCCTTGCAGCCTGCGGAGTAATTGCTGTGAGTTGGTTTTAATAGAAGTTTGAGAACTGTGTTCAATAATGAGCTACTCGCGTTCTCAAGAAGAAATTCGTAGAAGAAATTACAGGAATTCTTTTGTGCTGCCGGTATCCTACCATAGCTAGATTTTGTGCCACAAAAACGTTGATTTGAATTGATTGTGGAAAATACAACTGTTCCGAACCGGTTAGTGACTCTCCTTTCCCTTAATGCACACAGAGTTTATAAGCAGTGGGGTAGTCCACGCAAAAACAAACGTATTGAGAAGGTGATTTTAATCGTAAACAAAAGCAACTCGCACGTCAGTTATATCAATCATTCTATCAAGGAAGATGATTCCGTAATTGGTAACCGACTCAATAAAAGCTCCGGTTATTAACGCAGACAGTGACTGATTCAAACCTGTCCTGAAGTATAT
>LOND01000010.1:0-17245 GCA_014220965.1 Paragonimus kellicotti
AGCTGGTTGGTTTGCAGTTCTGATCTCAGGCTCAAAGCAATTCAGTGGGACGATAATGTCGTCAAATAAAAAAAAGCCAAGTTTGACAGCCAGAAATCCGAATCAGTCGCTACTGTGAAGTGAGTGTTGATGAGTTCAGAGCACTGAATCAAAGTAACAGAGACATGTCGCAACAAACTTTTAACCGTATGTTAATCGTACAAATCGGTTCGGGCTTTCTTTTTATTTTTCCATATAATGCTTTCCCCACAAAGGTCGATCAAGTAAAATTTAGCCTAGTGCTTTCTAAAAACATCTGTTAGTCTGTTGCCAGCTTGACACTGAGAGAAATATCATTCAAAGATCGTATAATTTCGTTACGAAGTATGAGTCAGAAAGTGTCCCTCAATTTGGCCGGATTGACTCTGCAGACAAATTCGCGTGTTCGATCAGTAGTTACATACGTTCCAGTGTATTGAACAATGAAGTTTATACGAGAGCTGGTTGTTGCCAAATTTTTCTATGCACGATTGAATTCGAATACCCTTAAACTGCCTTAATTAATACACGTGGAAAATGTAAGCTTCACTTCTAGTATACTTGCTAGCGACAGCTCAATGGAGAAGGTATGAAAAGCCGGGTGGGAATAGTGTTTGTTGGTGACAGTGACAGAAAGACAATTAGCTTTAGTAATAATAACGACGCCTTCCAATAAACGGTGTATGGATGATATCTTCTGGTTTACTCGAACCCTATAAACAATCGAGGATATAGTGACACGAGCAACCCAAACTAATTTAGGAGTCACCTATAAACTGGAAAAGGAGAACTGCTCATCATTTTTAGACATCTTCATCAGTCGCAGGGATGATGGATAAAAAAAGGTTGGATTGCCGGAAGCCAACCTAGACCGGAAAGTATTCCCACTTCACAGGCTTTACGTCAATGAGAACAAAGAGAGCGTTGGCTAAAGGAACGTTCACACGTGCTAAAAGCATTAGTTCATTTAACTGTCTAGTGAACGAACCTCAAGTGTTCACAACTACGTTGCAAAAATGGTAGATATTCGATGCAAATGATCAGCAGAAAACCACTTATGGACACTGGTGAACAAAGCTACCAAAGTTGGAAAGAACAAGTCATATTAGGCTACTGTTGAAGTGAGATAATGCTCAGCTCCGGGCGACTAAACATATTGTCTCATCGTTTTAACACATTTACAATACAGTCGTAGTCGTTGCCACCGTCAGAATTAACAAGCCACCGTCGTCTTTGATCAATGGAGCTCAGCCTACTAGCGTCAGATCACACCGCATTCACTGTCTTGTTGTTATGATTGTGGCGAACGTTACATCGGCGGAGTCGACAGGCACCTGAATTTTAGAATAGCGGCGGAACTTAATTCGCTCACCCAGAGTGTATGCAAACACCCGGCTTCGTCAATCGCCAGTGATCACAAGTCATCAAATTAGTCTGGACTTGACATTCAAGCAACTTCGCGAAAAACTCCTTGCGTGTTGCACATTCTTGTGATAGCCGTGCAAAAACGTCTGTCACATTTGACACTTACATCTCTACAAGGGTGTAATGCTAACATTCGAGAGAATCCGTTGTTAATGCGATTCCGTTTGTTGTTCTCCGTTCTTTCGGATGAATGGACGTTGCGCACGATGGTCTCCTGTTGGGAAGGAGCGACCCTGGTATGTACGTATGCTCAGAATAAGAGAGCATTTCACGCGCCTTCACATAGTACGGCATGGTATCAACTAAGAGATCAGTCATACTCTCCAGTCATTTTCTACTGGTACCACAGCCAAGGCAGGTAAATGGCATATTACGGCGTGCAATTCTCATCTGCTTCACAATCGCTTGTCATTCCCTAGTTCTGGACCTTATGCCCAACACTCTGCGGTAGATGATAGCAAAATTCCATAACTGCAACAGTAGGTCGGAGATTTTCAAACGCTTCCAAAGCATTTCTCACGAAATCAAAACATATCCGTTCGAACGCAGCATCAGTATCAGGTTTGCAGCATGCCGCAGAGGCCGCGTACACGTAGCTTGTTTTCCACCAGGCAGTAAACTGTTCTGGAGGGAACTCAAACTGCAACGTAAATACGTGGTAACAAGTGCCGGAAGAACATGAAATGTTCTTTCAATCAACCAACGCTTAGACCTTGTCATTATAAAGAGACTATCTGCCTTCCCGGTTGTTCAACGCGCACGTATGTTAGAATCTGGTCGTTAAACTACTTCTGGTAGGTTCAATCGCTGATAGACAGAGTCACCTCGATGTTCGGCCATGGTCAGTGGACTAGGTTGACCAACAAACAACGCCAGTACGGCTGACCTGCTAGTTGATTACTCAACGATGTCCCAGCCGAACCGGCAACCATCACTCAGTGATGGCTAAACATTCATTTTGTCCAACAGTGATATGATTAGCCGTCACGTTATTAAAATCTGTAGGCAAATTTTCACACGTCACCGATAAATCCGGTCTCGACTGAGCTATTCACAAATTAAGGTCGCCATGGGTAAACGAAAAGAGTCAAACATACGGCAATAGTACTGCCGGTTAACCAGCTTGTGTATAAGAGACGACATTATCGTCCCACTGAATTGCTTTGAGCCTGCGATCAGAACTGCAAACCAACCAGCTCAAGACCTTGAGCTGTCGAAGAATTGACCATACTATCGAGATATTCTCTTCGTTTATTGAGACGTTATCTCTTAATAATTTGCAAAAAAGAAAGGTGATGGAATGCTTTCTAGCTTGTGATTTAGTATTAAATCGGTTGGTGGATTGCCATCTCATATGGCCACTTCGCCGAATTCATGTGAATTCGGATGATTGGCAGATGTCTATCTTTGGTGTATCAGCGGAGTTTCTGCTACCTTTCGACGGACGTGCAAGTAGTATCTTCGTCTCAAATCTATCCTGGTTCGTTCTTTTCTCATCGCTGGAGCAAACTGAACGCTACTGTTGACTCCGGAAATCCTGAATTGCCGTCTGTATTAAACGATATTTCATGTGATTCCGTGAACTGGTTTGATTCATTACCTTACATTTCACCGCTGGTGTTCCGTCTGTTTACTCGTCGCACGGTCCTTGTGAAGCTATTTCACTTAAGCGTCGATGTGAGATATAAAACACTTCTCGCTGCGCCGAAAGTTGATCGTTCGTTGTTTGTTCTGAAGGTTGCCCGTCACTCTCAATTCATCTGTTGGGCAACCTTCTGAAATTGGATGTGGCAATATTTCTTAGAGCCCGGCAATCCCTCTCTTACACCACTGCATTTGTTGGAACGTCATGGTCTCCTTTTTTCCAACTCCGTCTAGTTACCTGCGTGCAGCATGATGTAGGTGGAATGAATGCGAATAAAGTGCTAGTCACGTTGTAACATGTCACAAGAGTGCGGTCACGATCAAATCACTGATGAATCAGCCCATCAATCGAAATGTTGGGTGAGGGATGCCGCGTACATAGTTCTTATGGCACTGGTCGTTTACACGATCCATTACTATTGGACACACGTTTCAAATACACCGTTCAAATCTGTGGGGTGTGTTTTGTAGCCGCCATGTTTTCATTCTTCGCAAATGGCTAGTTTTCTATAAGTGCTATTCAAATAAAACCCAACCTCATGCTTTCTGACAGCAGTTGTCCGTCTTGTAAACGGAGATATGGCTAACTTGGTTAAAAGGAAAATATTACTAAAAAAACGTGTTGACCGCATAATTTTGTTTCAGTGTGTAGGCATTATGCACCCAGTAACACCAATGTGAGCCCACCTAATATTTCACGAGCGTTCATTCAATACCGAATGATGACGTGCTTTCTCTTAGTACCTCACCGACTGGCATCACTACAAGGGAATGCTTGGAATGCCTCTTGTTATTTCCAAACCAATCAAACGGTTTAAAAACGGTTCGCATAGTAACTGTAAGTCCACCCGTATCTTAACCGTTAAATCTAGCACTCGAAAGTTAAGTCACGTCAGCGTTAGAAAAAAGTGATTACATGTTACTGCTGCATATTGTCGTGAAAAGTACAGTCGCCAACCGTGTTCTTCTCTGTTGGTTGCAAGAAGAATGCAGCGATTACCTAAACGAAGTTACTCCCACTTCCCCCATAACAAAGGTACAACGCCGAGCCAACTTCAAAACGGTCGGATTCTGGTTTTCAGGCGAATGAAAGATCGTTAAACACCTTCGAAGATCCGTGTTTCCTGTTGTGTTTTGAAACGTCCATGTCTATGAGAAACTAAAGGTAAATAGAACCACTGTCGGCTTCACAAGAGGGGAGCAGGCGCCAAATCCACATTAAAATACGGGCTGTGGCTGAGTTTCACGACAATACCCACTCAAAACATACCGAGTTGTTGTTCCCAGTCTCTGCCGAAGCGTGTTGGATGAACAAGTTAGAGACACTCATTCCGACATCCAAGGGAATATTCCAGCGCGGTCGTAGGATATGGCCAAATCCCACGGCGGATGGATCGCGGACAACAAGGTACATCAAACCACCCACCCGTGAAGGAAACCGACCCCACAAGAGGGAAATGACAAGCGAAAATCTGTGATAAACGCACCAAACAGACGGAAGTGCACAAGACGGTTGACCGGTAATCTCGCTGAGTCGTGGGCTGATATTCTGGTTCATAAACGCGAGCGCATAACCAGCGGAGAAACTTTGACGTTGGACATTCGAGATCCCCATTGAGCGACTTTTTGCGACAGAAGGATGGAAAAGTCAGTCTTTGTCAATCACGAACAAATGTAACGCATTGGAAGTTGGATAGGGTCTCCTACCTCGTGAACTTACCCGTTGGAGTTCTTATATTTGGTGAAGTGGAAATTCAAGCTAGAGCGCTCTGGTGCTCGGATGTGGAACTGGCATAATTTTATAGACAGAAGGTAATGTGATTTAGTGAGAAAATCAATGATAGACGATCATTGATGACATGTTGTGCAAATGCAACTGCGAACGCTAGTCAACTGGCTATATGTGATGTTGAACAATCCTTGTGTCAGTCGTTCAGATGGATTTCATGTTAACAATGCTTTTACTGGTGTGGAAAAAATACGTTTCAGGTTTTACGTCTAATTTCGTTTTCTACCTAATATAATCTTATCCTCCGTTCCGTTAAGGCACGTGTACCCCGTTTCGTTTTAACGTTTTCCGATATGTTTTTCTAAACTTCCGTTGAAACGTTTTACCTTTTTTCTGTTGCAAAATGGAGCACTCGTCCAACTGAAGCGGTAGTTCTCAGTTTCTATTGACTTGATTGTGTTTCAACAGTTTAAAGCAGATAATTCGCTTGCCTTTATAATGTCTGATTTCGATCGTCCCTTTCATCCTGATCATTCCAGATGTACACCTGCCTTCTGATCTAGGTCTTGTTTCAAATACATGTATACCCGCGTTCGTATATGCGGTTCCTCATCTTCCTAGTATTCCAAACATTTTTGCAAATAAACTGACCGTAAAATGGGACCGATTGCTTTGTGAAATATTCAGTCTACTGAAGATATAGTTTTGTAACTGCTTGATCTTCGCCTTTCAATGTATCAGAAGCATTCTTGTCGTTTGTTACTATACACATGTTAGCGGGAGGCATTTGCCACCAGGGTCCGCTCCATTACAAATTACCTAAAAATGTTGCTTTTACTTCAAGAATAACATTTGTCGGACTGACCAGCATATTATCCCTATCTAGACTCAACTGAAAGCCTCTGGAGAATATCTAACTAGCAAATTCACAATTATGTGTAGATATACCGTCTTATAGTGGACAATAATATGAGCTGAACCCTTTTTTTCTCGACTTCCCTGTCAACAGCATCCCGAAGTCTTTCATGAAAGTCCTTTTGAAAACTAGAAAGAGCATTCTCTACTAGCCGCTTCTTGAGGACAACTTTCTAAGTCATAGTTATCATTCTATCGTGTTCTCAATAACCTTAAAATTGATCACAGCTGTCGCATTCCCATATACTTTCCAGTCGGTCCCTTTCGAAAAGATTAAAAAGTCTATGGGAATGCGACAGCTGCGATCAATTGTGGGTGATGTTCAATCTATATGAAGAAACAAAATTTCCCACTACTCATCAGTAACCTTAAAATTACATATAGTCCTGTTTTTTTTCAGTGATATTCCGAAGCATTTTCATCCCAAAAGTGAGCCCCCTGGGCTCAAAAGTTACCGATGTGTGGCAAAACCACGGTACCGACACAAAGATCCAAGGCAGTGGTGCAATTTTGTTGTAGGATATACTCCTTTTTTAACAGCATCAGAGCTCGTCACAACCATCAAGCTGGCCTTTGTTGTAAGGATATTGCTCATGGATAAAATTCACTCGGGTACTGCTTCTGGTTTTCGTATTTTAGGTAAACAGTACAGTTGTTGTGTTGATGGATCTGTAATGCTCGGAATTGAGGACTTCGAATAGTCCTAGAAATCGTACTCGTATTGAAACTTCCTGCGCAAATACTGGTTGCAGTAAACAGTCGTTATTCATGAGACGAGAATCCGCAGTTACAGATGTTTATCAGTATTAGGTAAATCAGAGTCCGTCATTGACCAGTCGTAATAGCACATGCTGTCACAGACTGTAAGCTGATTGGTGCAATACAGAGTCAAGAACCTGAATTGGTCTCGCGTTAGATCTATTGTGTCGGGGTTTAGACAAGCGTTGAGTCGTGCAGATTTTCACCACAAAATTGCCAGGTTTAGACCGGTTTGCTCTACCTGAATCAGATGGTCTGTGTGAGTGGCAAAACTCAAAATGTTAAGTGTTTGGGCCTTCCCACTTTGGTTATCTTCCAAACTCTGTAATTAAGTTAGATTGTGATTCTACCGTTTAATGTGGACAGACTCTCGGAGTACAGCGTTCACTTTAGGAACACACTCCCAGTCCGTGACTCATTTATGCGGTATGACATGTTTGTGCATCAAGAACCTCCACTGATGAAACAGAACTCTTGGAACCAAACAAGAAATCTACCCAGAACTTGAATTGGAAGTCAGCCCCAAAGGAGAAGCTGTACGGCAGTCATAAAGACGGATCATCAAAGTGCTAAAAGTTGGTCATGAGCAACCTACACATATCACCGTGACAAGCTAGCGTTTGATCTACATTCGATTAGGGTGTCTGTATCTTTCAGTTGCTTTGTTGAGAGTATTAACTGCTGATGTGCTTTTTTAAAACGACTAATTTTACCATTAAATATGCAACACGCTCATGATGCGCGAAAACGTTGGCTGACCTCATAACTTACTGAACGGATTTTCTTCACATTTTTAATCGTACATATTCTACCGGTTCAGAGACAGCGCATCTTGCCTCTGTGCTTAGTCTACCGCCGTCTCACTAAAACGGCTGCATGGACCTGTGGTAACTGGCCTCCAAGTCACGGCATGCACTACCGGTTTGCAAATAGGGAACCACGTCGCTTGCCTTCCTCGAAATGGAGTTTAAAACAAAGACTGTTAATCCAAGAACTCTGTAGCAATTAATAGTTACTACTGTAGTTCAGCTGAAAAAGTTAAGAAGAAGGCGTTCTCAAAAGTAAGGGCACGTTGTTCGAAACACCGGTTGTTGTATGTGTAGAATAGTGATCGGCACTCCGGACATTCTGTCTAACGTAATTTGGTGGGAACTATGACGTCGACCATCTTTAGCGTCACAAAAGGGAGATTAAATCAATTCATTTTTCAAGTGCCAACTTTCATTCAGACGATGAAGCACAAGTATTATTTACATGATTTCGTCAATTGCTTATCAGACTGAACTTACGAGTTTCGGACAACAAAAAGCCGAGGATAGACGGCAGCAGTTATTTAAGAGCAAGAGCGGTCCGCGTGACAGGCATAGATACGGGTCGACTCTACCAATGCTGTGGTCGTCCTTATCGATCCACTGCGTCGGAAACCTGCACTGGTTAACCAAGCGCGGCCGCGCGTCCCGTCCATACGCATGCGCGTGCTTGGCCGTGATTGCTCAGCTCAGTTGGTTGTTTTGGTGATTTGTTTCTTTCGTGCACTGTACACTACAGTGATCGAATTGATGGGGTTCATTAGATGGTGGATCAGCTGGAGGCGCTTCTCAATCGGGATCATGTTGCGTTGTTTTTCGTCATCTCCGTACTTCTGCAGTTCTCGCCATACTTAAAGTGGTCTATTTGAGAGCAGCTGAAAAGATTAAAAGAAGTGTTGACAACCTTCAACTTATTTCTTCTCTGTTTTGATTGGTCAAGTTAGTCAAAAATGTTCACAGTTTTTGCATTCATACAGATCGTTTGGTCAACCCCATGCAGAGGAAATGAATCGGGTCCAAGTTTATTGGGGCTGGACAGTGGTGTATATCTTTGTCGCGCCATAGAGTTTGTCGGAATGTTGGCGTTTCAGAAACGGATGGATTGGTCATTATTCCAGACGAACGCTAAGCTTGGACGGCCGCTATTAAAGAGTGTGTTCGTTCAGTCCCACGACTGTGACAACTTCAATGGTCACAGTGACTGTACGACTGTGTATTCGTATCTCGTTGCTTTCACAGTTTAGCTGTCTCGTTGTGATCGCTGTAATCACTGTGCTGTTCACGTGAACGGATGATGACCAAACCAACGGATAACTAAGTCATCAGCATTTGTAGAGCGTTGTCTACGAGTGGTTGTTGATCATGACTAAACTTGATCAGTCCCGGCAAGCTAACGGGACTTAGTGATGGAGGCGATTCAGGTAGTGGATCGCGATGACATTGAAGCTGAGCAGAAACATCCTACGAAAGTGGGCTGAAATTTTGAAAGGTACGAGTACTACACGCGGATTCTTAGAAGTAAGCGCCCGGAAAGATCCCAAATGATCAAAAGCCTGCTTTTAAAATATAGGAGTGTATTCATCTCCAGGTGGACGCTTTACATGCTATTCCATGACAGGGATACGCATTATTGAAAAGTCCATGTGGACGTTAAAGTTGTGACTGACCAATCAAAACCTCCCACCACTTATCAGTAATATCCGCTTCGCAACATGTGGTGCTAAATTCTGTTACCTCCGTCTGTGTTCCGGAAGATCAAGTTTTGTGTACTGGCCTTGGCATGAATTTTACGGACACCGTTGTTTTGATAGATGAGAGGGTTAGCAAAAACAAGCCGAGTGCTTACGGTAAACGAAATTCACCTAAACCTCGAATAGTAGCTTTATAACTTTGGAATTGCAACGTGTATGCACAAATGTCTTCTCGCTCTGCATCAAACAGCAGTGCACTGTAGTAGCACACTAAATGCCGTTCGATCGGTCCGCTAGTGAAGTCATGCGTGAATGGTATTACCCTTCAGCTGACTACACCAGCTTCATTGACGTTTTATTGAAGAAGAGGTACCACAGTTTGGATGAACATCAACTGAGGTGGATAAGATCTACTATCGCTATATAAACATATCAAACTGTACGACTGAGAACATGCATTCCCAACGCGGCATCATTAGTCTTTTAAGGTTATATTGAAATTGTGAAAACGAATGGGGTATCGAGGGTAATGGTAACAATCATCAATCGATTTGACTGCGAATATGAATTCATGCAAATTAATTGGGTCAGATGTGGATAAACTTGATAAACCAGATGGTGCACCTGTGTTGCGTTGATTTTCATGCCACTGCATTCGTGAGCTTTTGTGTGCACATCGAATGGAGCTTTGGGGTTGTGCTAGCGGGGATAGATTTATTTTTCAGATGGCCGCAATCGACAAATCGTGTTTCATGACATAAACCCGGCTCATTGTTGCAATAGCTCACACTAAAACTGAGAGGTTAGAAAGATCTGATTTTTCAAGAGAGGAATTCCTTGACTCCCGCCCTGTGAGTTAATAAGCCCATAGTACAGCCTTCACGCATAACACCACATGATAACCTACACAATGTTCTCTGTGAGCTTAATCGTAATGTTCGATATGTTGTGATTTGTCTTGAGATTCGCTATTAAAATTGAAACCCCGAAACACCGATGCAGTTATTAGTATTATTGTTATTTCTATTATCAGCGTAAGAAGTTTTGAAGCCGGACTATGGGTCAACTCGGGACCATGAAATGAAGACATATTTGACCAAGAGTAATCAGTTGACGAAAACAGGAAAAGTGCAGGAGGAACTACGTGACAAGCAAAATGTGCAAGAAACTACTGAAATCACTTGTACACCACACAGGATTTAGGAATCTACTTAGAGATATGTGCTGTTCTTTTGAAAGACCTGTTCAAAAAGAAGATACGTAAAATGATAACTAAATAGGACTACTGAAAATGTTTAATCATATTGCCACACCTGTGTTCATTATCTACCATTCAGCATCCTGTTCACCTCTACCTAAAAGTTGAGTGACGTCAACGAAGGCAGTAGTAGATGCCGATCCACTTCTACCCGTTCACCAAGTCGTGAGCTGTTCTCCACGTTGTTTCATACTGGTACACTCACAGTGCAGAAGTAAGGCATTTGGAGAACACTGGTAAAACCTGTCCGAGCCATCTTAAGTGGTGCTGCCACCACGCACATATAATGCACCGCAGAAAACTTCTGCAGAATAAATGTACTCTACTAGCATCGTCGACATGGAGTGACCAGATTTAATAGGCCCGGAGCAGTACTACCAAACAACAGTGTTGGCTACTCTGTTTTCAAAGAGAGACGGATGTCGCCTCAACGGTATAGTTACTTTAGGTTAACAAATGTTAACTAGGCTTTAGCCGAATGTAAGAATATCTATCCTCCAACGCCACCGCATGCTGAGATACGACGTCAAATGTAAACAAAACCTTTGAATACAAAAGTTAGGTTGGTGCCTTCCAGAGAAAGCGTGTATTCGGGCTCTGCAACTTTGGGGAAGCAATTTGCACTTAGGCAGTGCAAAGCAAGTAACCTATCGAGTGCCCCAAACATCCTGGAAAGTCTATGTGTTATCACCATATACAGCGATGTTGCGTTCAAAATTTGAGTCTTCTATCGTACTTTCGGGCAGGTTTCACTTCATCACTGGCGAGACAATCCGGCGTCTTGTGCGGGACCTCTTTCATAGCGAAACTGAAGAGAAGGGGATAAAAGCAGACTGCCTTGCTGTTCTATCGGGAACGGTGAGGCGTGACGCTAGCCGATCACAGGCTATGACTCTATACGAGGTTTGTTCGTGTAATTCCCTTATCACTGATACTTATGTATCAGGTACCTCACTTCTTAATAAGCTATTCCAGAGGATATATCGTTCTACAAGGTCGATCACTACCCACTTACACAACTATTGTTTACCGTCACCAAATGCATCAGTATACGAGCCACTGGCAGGTGACGAAGGTTTCACCCACGCCTGAGAAGAACGCGTTATACTCATCGAGACACAGCTGTTCCTGCTTTTCCAATGAAGTCGTGTGGTAGAACGGATATCAACGGCCTAGACTAGAGAGAAATCGGGTTGACTGCTTGGTCATTGGTGCACACATTACGTATCTTTCTTGAAGATGTGAGCAACAACCGATTCTCCTCAAGACGAGGTAACTCTTTTACTACTCCCGATTATGAATAACAAAGTGAGAAACATAACAGAGGGCGTACATAAACAGTTTACGTCCTATAAGATATCTGCACCAAATGTAGTACGAATGAAGTCAAACAGTTTGGTCGTCGTGTTTATGATAAATGGATTGAGAATAACACAACGTTATGAGCAAGTTGTAATACTCTACGTTTCAACCACCTCGGGTGGCCTTCCTCAGGAGTGTTGTAATCGAAATCACATTACTACTAGCTTTTGTTATTATGATTTCGATTACTTGTTAGTAACGTTGCGTTTTTCTCAATCGATTTATCAATAATGTTTAGACATGTAGATTTCCTTTCGTACCTCCGCTTCTTTGGACATGGACTATAGAGTACGGGGACAATGATAACACTGATATTTGGTAGCCTCCGGGATACAATCTGTTGGAACGTAGGCAGACTTGAAAGACCCAGTGCATTTGTTATCTGCTAATTTGCTTACTCTGTATGAAGCTTTGAATTTAGCCGCACATAACTGATTATCAACCGGAAGCCAGTTCACTTCCTCACTCAAAGCAATACCGATACCTGTTTGGCTGGATGTAGATGCTATACGGTCTCTATGGCGTGCACAGTAAAACAGTGAAGTAACAAGTTGAAAAGCTGTGTTTATACAAGCAGTATGAGGGCGTTCTTCTGTTCATGGCAAAGGGCTGGCCCAATTCAACCTGACTGTTTGATGCAATAAGCCCTGTGTAGTCGAAAATGGAGTTCATCGAGTCAACCTATCCTCAAGGACGTCTTGATGCACAAAGTCTTCGTGACCTGTTATCGCTATCGGTTCATCGAAATCAAACACGGACTGTCCACTCCTTTATCTTTATCGTTTTTCCCCGGGAATCTCATATAAAATTTTGAACAAACTCTGTTTGATATAGTTTACTGAATCCTTATGCAGGATTATCATGATGACCTCTATTTTAATTTGAAAGAATATAATACTTTATATTTTGTAAAACCGAACCCGTTGCTGACCGAAGAACATCCAGATAAAAATAGCCGTGCAGAAAATACCGTTGTACAAGAAAATCACATTTATAAATGTTCACTTTACCTGTTAACTGAAGCATAACCTAACCTAATCTAAAGCCCTGGGTCGCGCGAATTAAATAAAAGGCATGAAAAAAACTAATGTTTGATATTTATCTAGTTGGAAGGGGACAATTTTTGATTTTGACCAACCTCATACCGCTCGGTCGAGGCAGAGGTATGCAGCTGCTCCGGCCAGCGCGCAAGATCCGATTTATGGTACTCAATGCGCATGTTAAATGAACAATCTCAAAATTAAATGATGGCATGCAGGCGCTTTATCTCAGTTAACAACTCATATGATTCAGTTCCGGCTTGGAAGACGTGTTAAACTCTAGTGAAAGAAAAGGCTGAGAGCAATGTAGATTCGGTGTTTCTTACTGGATGACCATTGATGATGTCAAATGCCAGTTTGCATACGCCATCTGGCTAGAACTTTGTTGTTGACCTTAAACAGGAACCAGCTCGTTTGCAGTATTCGACCTCAACGTTGTCACATTGGATTTCATTTGACTTTTGTCTGTTTCTGCCCGTATGATGTTGTCTCGTTGTTACACATGAAAAGTATAAAGACCAATACTGGGCTTAATTTTTGCACGCTGTATGATACGTTTTCTGATCAGCCACGTAGATTGTGATAAGGGGTAAGTGGCAATTTGATATTTCTATTATTTTCGTATTTTTAACGGATTGACATGTAGGTGTTTTCATATGTGTTTACATTAACCTTAATTCTTGGAATATAGTCTCATTGATTTCCATGAACAACGATGAATGTCTCCTGTGCAATGGTTGCAGTGTCTCGAAGTATTGGCGAGCTTGTAAATTATGGGAAACAGAGTAACACGTAAGTCATCTACAATACATGAACATTTGAGTAGTATAACCGTGGAATATGTAAGAAGTGATCGCATAGGTAACAAACGAATGAAGCTTGACTTTTTCTCGATACCTGTAGCTGGTTCGTTGAAAAGGTATCTCCTACCTGTTGTGATACAACGTGGGTAATCATGAGATGCAATCAATTGTCACATCGGAGAACAGCTTTTGACGTCTACCGCCAGTACAATGGCTAGGATAGTAACTGAAAAGAAAGCAGTGCAAGAACTGAGAATAATATCTGTCTCCAGTAGTGGGATCGAAATGCGAGACAACTTTGTTTTCGGAGATATATTGAAATAAGTTATCGTAGGCCTGAATACAACTGACACTTCTTCGTAACAAACAGACTGACTTACCATTATTACGGGCAAGTCGAAGTCAAGTGTCATCGTGGGTTGTAACGGTGACCACACCTGTACTGAAGTATGTTTGTACCGCAGTTTACGTTCACTCACTAAACCAGGGGAGAGCGCCTCTCAGGTGGTTGATATTTTTTAAAAACGCACCCTCCAAACTGGTAAAATGTTTTGCTACCTGACCAGACGTTGGTTGAAATCCCTGAGCTGTTTCCATATTGATTTACTCACAAAAAATTAGCATAAGGAGGTCGTGAGATCAGTTAAGTTTATCACTTTTATGAAGCTAGCTTTGAAAGTTTTGCGAGGTTACACGCAGAAGTAGGATAACAATCTCAACAGAGGATTTATTATTCCGAATGGGATTTTGAGGAAGACTTATTTCGAGTTTTAGAATTACAAAATGAAACCCAACCGTTTCTCCTTTCACGTGGCCAAGAGGTATCATACTACTTCAAGGAAAACAACTAGCATTTTTAAATAAAATAGTTGGTCATCTTATTGAGTCCAATGTAATTAGGCAGAATCAATGTGAAACTCATACTGATATTGGCTAAAGTATATCGTCTTAGTAAATGAGACTAAATCTTTCGAGTTGAAGAAACCAAGAGGACTGTTCACTGCATTCCCAACCACGAGTTCGAAATTGGAGCCTACTTGAAAGTATCACCCTGTGAATCTATTACCTAGGAGTAATGAAGAACTTCTACTGTCAAACGAATCGATACCTACTAGAGAATGAGTATTTTCAGGGTGCCGGTTAGGTCAGAAACCAACATGATGTAAAGGTTTCATAAATTAAAATGGTATTAACGAATTCCAGTGGAAATTAAACGATGTGTAAGAAAATCACATCCAAAGAACAACGTGTACCCAAACACATGCACTTCGGTTTTTGGCTACGCTACAAGATAAGCCGGTTCTTAGCTAATAAACCGCAAAAGTCCTGCTTTAATTTCCCACAGCTAGGCAGGATTTTCTGCTTCCAGATATTTGAGTCTGCAGCAACAATAAGCTAGTTCCCCAATTTCGAGCACTCTATGCTTTTACCTTTAAGGTAAAACCACGAGTTAACAAATTTTCATGAAATACTGTTCATCATTGAAGCTAGTGAATACAAAGTAAATGAGTGATAATAATCGTATTATTTTTTTAAATCATGGTTATCAGTAAAATGCTTATTATTGTTATCGGCTTATTACTTGTCCCGCGTCATGGAAATAAATGTTAAGCAACAATCTAAAACAAATGGGACTCACTGGTATAAATACTGCAATCTCAAAAAATTCTACACCACCAATGTGCGTACACTACAGCGCAATATGCCACTTACAATGCTTTTTGAGAAAGTGAAATCAATACGAGTTTGTCACACTTTACAGATGTTACAGCTTTTTGTATAATTGCCGTGATCGCCACATTCAGCACACTAACTCGCAACTGGTCCCCACGGCCAACGAATACAATCCAGTGTTTGCTTGCGCGAATAGTAACGACGTAAATCCGCCCACATGAAACCGGAAACTAACGTTCCTCATTTTCAATGTGGGAACAGAACAAACGTCCTCAAAACCTTTAGTGTGTTATTAAAGAACATGAAGAGACGTCTGCTGAAGTACCCCGAGGCACCGCACGCCCATCTTCCTGTATTCGCAAATAGCGCACGTTGCCAGTGTAACCATCGCGGTAGGAAGACGGTTATTCGTGGTGCACACATTTGGATAACAATTGCTCAAAGTGGATAGACAATATTAACTTTCTTCGCGTGTGACTGTGTTGCTCAAACCGGTCTGTACTTCGTATCATCCTGTTTGTTCCCCTACATTCAGGTTGAATTTGCGTGTGCATTTATAATATACGGAATATTCTTAAGCCAAGTGTCAAAGAAATCGCATCATAACATTTGCCAAGTTGATCCAGCAATCACGCAATTAGCAGAATTAATGTATAAAGCCATCTACTTAAAAGTGGGTTGGGTTGTTAGGATTTTCTAATTTGTTGCCCTGAGTTAAATGCAGATTGAACAAAGCCGTTAGAACACGGTCGTGAGATCAGTTAAGTTTATCACTTTTATGAAGCTAGCTTTGAAAGTTTTGCGAGGTTACACGCAGAAGTAGGATAACAATCTCAACAGAGGATTTATTATTCCGAATGGGATTTTGAGGAAGACTTATTTCGAGTTTTAGAATTACAAAATGAAACCCAACCGTTTCTCCTTTCACGTGGCCAAGAGGTATCATACTACTTCAAGGAAAACAACTAGCATTTTTAAATAAAATAGTTGGTCATCTTATTGAGTCCAATGTAATTAGGCAGAATCAATGTGAAACTCATACTGATATTGGCTAAAGTATATCGTCTTAGTAAATGAGACTAAATCTTTCGAGTTGAAGAAACCAAGAGGACTGTTCACTGCATTCCCAACCACGAGTTCGAAATTGGAGCCTACTTGAAAGTATCACCCTGTGAATCTATTACCTAGGAGTAATGAAGAACTTCTACTGTCAAACGAATCGATACCTACTAGAGAATGAGTATTTTCAGGGTGCCGGTTAGGTCAGAAACCAACATGATGTAAAGGTTTCAAAATTAAAATGGTATTTTCAAGTTGAACATCACCCACAATTGATCGCAGCTGTCGCATTCCCATAGACTTTCCAGTCGGCCCTTTCGAAAAGAAGCACTAGACTCGAGTTTCGCTCTCATTAGAGCTCGTCAGTAGTGCATATCCTTGCCACTGCCGGGACTAGAACTCCGGCCATTCTTTCATGAGGCAACCGTGTTTACCACTGCGCCATTGACCTCACATTAGGCACGACCGAATTGTCATATGTGAACGCTCAACCACTTTCGCTCGAGTCTAGTGCTTCTTTTCGAAAGGGGCCGACTGGAAAGTCTATGGGAATGCGACAGCTGCGATCAATTGTGGGTGATGTTCAACTTGAAATTAACCAAATCCCCTACTACTCATCAACATTAACGAATTCCAGTGGAAATTAAACGATGTGTAAGAAAATCACATCCAAAGAACAACGTGTACCCAAACACATGCACTTCGGTTTTTGGCTACGCTACAAGATAAGCCGGTTCTTAGTTAATAAACCGCAAAAGTCCTGCTTTAATTTCCCACAGCTAGGCAGGATTTTCTGCTTCCAGATATTTGAGTCTGCAGCAACAATAAGCTAGTTCCCCAATTTCGAGCACTCTATGCTTTTACCTTTAAGGTAAAACCACGAGTTAACAAATTTTCATGAAATACTGTTCATCATTGAAGCTAGTGAATACAAAGTAAATGAGTGATAATAATCGTATTATTTTTTTAAATCATGGTTATCAGTAAAATGCTTATTATTGTTATCGGCTTATTACTTGTCCCGCGTCATGGAAATAAATGTTAAGCAACAATCTAAAA
>LOND01000010.1:17345-36992 GCA_014220965.1 Paragonimus kellicotti
CAGAATACAATAAAAGATCTCCGATAACTTGAACAAAACCGTCAGAACACGAATACTGCAAGCATTTCGTATTGACTCATCAGTACCAAATTTACAATAACATGAAACGGTTTTTTATATCGAACAGTTAGGGGTGGGTGGAATACATAGTCGATTGATGGGTTAGGAAAGGTCACTAAGTCCAGGGCAGGGTCAAGCTCACGAACAATTGTTTCTGAACACACAGGGCCGGCTTCAGTCGATTGATTGCGACAGCCTCAGCAAACCGCAAGAATCTTGGATTGGGATGACGTAATAAGATTCTGAATGCACAGGTCGGGTCGATGACGTGACCAGTGGTCAGGATGTGTCTTGCGACTGCGGACACTGGTTGCTTGCGTGTTTCAACGACATTGCCGTTCTTCGGTAATACTGAGTTCTGCACCCATTTAGGCAAATGTTCCTTCACTCTGGAAATCAAACACCTCTCGGTTCTGCCTATGTAACTTTCTTTGCAGTTACATGTAAATTGGTAGATACAGTGTGAGGTGGCACCGACAGGCTGATCTCCCTTGATTGAAGGCACAGGCAGCTTCTGGGTTCGAGCTAGTACACAAAGTTCGGCTGCGTTGAATGTTCCGTTTAATCGAATTCATCAATCTTTGTGTTGTTTGGTGCATACTGTAGTCGCCTTTAAAAGGCAATTCTATATAAACCTTCTTTTCTTACAGTGACCACCTGTTCGGATGGCGGTTTCGGCCTACTGTGTCTTTCTATGTACCTTCAGTAGGCTTCTGCTGAAGACCCAATTCCAGTGAATCCCAGTAATTATGTACCGAACTGTTCTTCAGTTCAGTTGAATTATTTACAACTGGGAGCCTCAGCTTTGGATATAGATTATAAAATACCATCATATAGGCCTAATCGTATTTATGTTGAAGCCCAGTTTGAAAACCTAATTGATCAGTTATCAGATCTTCAGCCAACTACTGCTGACAACCTAGGCTGGCTTAAAACGAAACTCACTGATATAGCTAATGGGTTTATCATGACTCCGATCACCGGCCAGTGCGCTGTCACAAAGCAACACCTACAATCATTAAGAGAACTTAAATCAAAAAATGTAGTAATCCTTAAGCCAGACAAGGGCTCCGGTGCAGTCATTTTAGACAGAGACGCGTATGTGCAGAAGATGCTGTCTGTATTTCATGTTTCAGCAAATAGACACAGTGGACAATATCACTGAAATAGAAGGTCGCATAGGACGGCATCTTCAACTTCTCTTACAACTGCACATGATCGATGACGTGACGTACAAATCCCCTTAAACCGTGTGGGTCGTCGACACCTCAGCTCTACGGCCTCCCCAAAACACACAAGTCCGGAATGCCTCTTAGGCCTATTCTGGCAATGACAAACTCTCCGTACCATAAACTGGCACGCTGGTTAGTCACCATCTTAACTCCATTAAAACAAAAGTTTCAGGCATATTCTATTAAAGATTCTTTCGAATTGATCAGTGACTTGGACAACATCAATCTTGCTAATGAGTTGATGTGTTCCATAGACGTTCAGTCACTGTTCACGAATGTCCCGTTACGTGAGACAATTGATTATATTTGTGAGCTCGTTGAAACGAGCCACATTACTTTGCCTCTGCCTAATGATATTCTGAGGGAAGCCTTATTGTTATGCACTGAAAACGTCAGCTTCCGTTTTCTTGATCGATGCTACCGCCAAATAGATGGGGTAGCCATGGGAAGTCCATTAGGGCCCATCTTAGCTGACTTTTTCATGTTAAGGATTGAACAAGAGTTAGCCGCAGACATAGCGAGTCTGTCATACTACAAACGCTACGTTGATGATACACTAGTATTCAGTCGGTCCAAACAGGCAATAGATAACCTAGTGCAGCGCCTAAATAGTTGTCATCCCAATCTGAAGGTAACGTGAATTTGAGACTGATAATTGTCTGCCGTTTCTAGACATACTCATAAGTCGCCGGGAAGATGGCTCTATCAAAAGAGGTGTTTATAGGAAATCCACGTGGTCCGGTCAATACCTCAACTTTAGTAGTTTCACACCGGTCCATCAAAAGCGCGCACTAGTGAATACACTATTCACACGCGCAAGACGAATCTGTACACAAGACAGTCTTATGGAGGAATTAGAGTTGATCACGACTGTACTACAATCGAATGGTTATCCAAAAAGGTTCATAGAAAGGCACAGTAGGCCGAAACCGCCATCCGAACAGGTGGTCACTGTAAGAAAAAGAAGGTTTATATAGAATTGCCTTTTAAAGGCGACTACAGTATGCACCAAACAACACAAAGATTGATGAATTCGATTAAACGGACATTCAACGCAGCCGAACTTTGTGTACTAGCTCGAACCCAGAAGCTGCCTGTGCCTTCAATCAAGGGAGATCAGCCTGTCGGTGCCACCTCACACTGTATCTACCAATTTACATGTAACTGCAAAGAAAGTTACATAGGCAGAACCGAGAGGTGTTGATTTCCAGAGTGAAGGAACATTTGCCTAAATGGGTGCAGAACTCAGTATTACCGAAGAACGGCAATGTCGTTGAAACACGCAAGCAACCAGTGTCCGCAGTCGCAAGACACATCCTGACCACTGGTCACGTCATCGACCCGACCTGTGCATTCAGAATCTTATTACGTCATCCCAATCCAAGATTCTTGCGGTTTGCTGAGGCTGTCGCAATCAATCGACTGAAGCCGGCCCTGTGTGTTCAGAAACAATTGTTCGTGAGCTTGACCCTGCCCTGGACTTAGTGACCTTTCCTAACCCATCAATCGACTATGTATCCCACCCACCCCTAACTGTTCGATATAAAAAACCGTTTCATGTATTGTCGTTAGTCGTAATACTTAAGCCATTCTGAAATCAATAATCGATTAGTCATATTATTGACACGCCGTTCTGCGCTGCAGACTTAGTTTTCGCATGTTATGAACTCTTAGTGTTTCTCGCGTGATAATTCTTATCTCAGACCATAAGCGTAGTACCTCTCTCGCTATGATACGTGGTCTCTCGTTTGGTCACAACTTCTCTGATCATCGATAACGAACATTGTCTTCATGGACGTGTTGTGAACGTACTTGTTGGTAAGAACTGCCAATATATCCTCAGCTCTCTCGTGTCGTTCACACACCCGAGTCAAGCCCAGTATGCTCTGTGCCGCATTCGAGTCGTGAGCTCATAGGGTGAATACATCCGTCTCCTGCTATCTCCTCCCTCTTCCCAAGTGCTGTTGTGTTGAGATTTCTCGCGCTACGAGAGCAATCCCACCCTATTCAGGGCGAGATGATCCACACATAAATACCCAGACTTGTAGTCATTTACACTGTGCGTGTGAGGTCGGTTTCCTCATTCAATCTCCGAGCCCGTACGTGCTGTGCCTTTATGTTAGTGCGACGTTTGATCACAAATCCATATGTGTTTTTGTCCTACTTAGCGAGATACTGTGTGTGTCAGAGAAGAATTCTCTCGGTTAGCATGCGGAACCGCGAGAGTCCGGAGATACACATTCGTGAGAGTAGGTGACATGGTTATGCAGGCGAATCACGACGTGATCTGCATACCCTATCGAAGCTCTCCTATGTTATGCGGTTGATCCTGACCAGATACTCACACGACTTCTGACTAATTCGTCTCCTTGTTTGGTGTGCATGACCCGGAAACAAACCTCCTATCGCGTTCGATCTTTTTTGAACACGTGGAACCTGCGTTAACACCAATGTAGTTTGAGATACGTGTCTATGGTATGACGTACTGTATATAGGCCGATTTCGGTAACGTAACCCTATGACATGATAATAAATTCCCCATTGGTTTCCTAAGTGGTGTCACACGAGGCGTCATCCGTCATCGAAGGATTTCTTGCGGTTTGCTGAGGCTGTCGCAATCAATCGACTGAAGCCGGCCCTGTGTGTTCAGAAACAATTGTTCGTGAGCTTGACCCTGCCCTGGACTTAGTGACCTTTCCTAACCCATCAATCGACTATGTATCCCACCCACCCCTAACTGTTCGATATAAAAACCGTTTCATGTTATTGTAAATTTGGTACTGATGAGTCAATACGAAATGCTTTCAGTATTCGTGTTCTAACGGCTTTGTTCAAATTTCTGTATAGAACGAATTGTTTTAAATGTGCATTATGAAGAATGATACCACCCTGGTAATTTCTGAACAGTCAAGCAGTATGCAAGTCGTTTGTTGACCCCAAGTTGCTATCATAGTCCAGCGAATTCCCTTCAGAAGTCCGCATTTCCGTTTGTTCACCGGCCTGAGACACACTCACCCGGAAGATAAGAAACAATCTGGCCTTATATTAATGCTTACCTTTTGTAACCGATCTACTACATGTTCTTTGATTATCACCCGTCGCTCATTCAACCCTCATACCACCCGATTCAGCACAATTCCAAAGAGCTGGACCAGCTGAAGAGGAATTGCTAAGTTGTGATGGGTGTCTTGAATTTGGAAGGTGTATTTGTGAGTCGTGGTCTCACGAAGAGAATCGGAATGGAAGGTTGTACCTGTGCAGATCCAACAGTGAGCGATTTTAGCGTTCGTACATGCCTTCTCTGGGTGTAAGTTGATGGTTCTGTAGGATTTGTTTTCAGATCAACTGAAAAAGATCGGTTGGTTTCTTGGGATCATACCGTCACTGGTTTGATCGTCAAAATCGAACTGAAAGAACCCATATTGTTAAGATTGTCCATCCGGAATGACCAGAGATCTCAAAGTAGTATCACTCTGATAGACCAATAAAACTATGCCTCGGAGTTTAATTAATCCTACAGCGAAAACACTACCCCTTTCTCATAGAATTCTCACTGATTACGTTGCTCATTTGTTATACATCTGTATACAGTATTCGGGATGTGGTATCCGGTCCGACTGGGCGGCAATAAATACAGCGAATTCGTGTGGAAAAAGGTTAACCGATGAGTGGGGGTGAATGTGTGACGGTCATCCAGACGATCGATGGCAGTGAATGATTGCAATTGAACAACGTGACAGCGGATCGACAGCGAGGCACGCCCTTTCTCACGACAGGTCATTGCCGACTGGACGATGTTAACTGACCTTCGCAATTTTTTATCCATCGGTGTACAACATCTATATGTGGTTAACGTAGGCTGGCCCTGGGAATCACCCGGCCCAGTTTCGATGGTGCATATTCCCATCCTGTTGGTTCCCGCAAAATCTGGATGAAACCTTCTAAATACTCCCTTCAAACAGCACAAATTTCTCGGGTGAGGGTTGCTTTGTTGCATATGTTTCGAACAAGTGAAGCTGAAAGAATACGGAAATTTAATGGCATTTTGTTTTTCTCCTTATGGTTGCGCCTTTCAGACAACGCTACCGAGTGCAGCAATGACCATCAGGAAGACGCAGAAAAAGAACGACAAAATGAGGGTGAGAAAGATGTATTTTTTGGAAAATCTTTAGCCATTGCTGCGCCGTTTAAATTCTGTGCCCTGAAGACTAGTCCGAGGTTGCTTTTCAAAGTGAACAGCTTTCAAGGTGATCTCCGTTCAGACTTAGACAGACGGTTATAAATACAGAAAATGAAAAATGGGCATTTAGTATTATTAAAGCCTGTACAAGGACTACGACCAACATTCAAAGCGCTTTTAACATTCTGGCACTGTATAATCTATTTAATGTATTACTGCCCGTCAAGTATCCTCCAACCAATTCACAGGAGGGAGCGCTATTTTGAGCCCCTTAGAACGGTGAGTTTGGAGTGGTTTCACTTCGCATAATGTGGATCAAAACACGGCTGCCTACAGTTTTAAACACTTGGAAAAATCGGAAAGTCTTTCTTCGGAAGCAGCCGGCAGGAAATTCTCATTTCAGTTTTACTGAGACGTTACTTATGCGCTTGACGGGGGATTTGGACACGGTTGGCTTCAGCTTATTAGGTTTTTGTCCTAGGACGACCCATCACTCAACTGTTCAGTCATATATCTGGTATCCGTGTGTTTTGGCTGCACCGATTCGATGCGGCTGGTTTCACTTGGGTTTATATCAGGATTTCGGGCTGATCAGTCGAAAATATCTGATCCGTGGAGCAGGAGCAACACTTTGGCTAGAGTGAAATCAAAAGAGTGTAACGCTACTAAATACTGCTCTCTTGGCACTGGGGACAAAAAATCTATCTTAATTCCACTCACGTTCGTGGCCGCAAATACGCCACTGGAAATCAGTACACCTCCATCGTTCAGATTCTCTCTCAGCTGATTAAAATTGTGCTACCTTTTTGCATTCAGGCCGCTTATGTCAGATTTCTGTAGCTAACCACCACAAATTTCCACCAAGGTTTTCAGAAAAAAGAACAGCCACTTCCAGCTTAAAATACGCCGTATTTTTTGGGACTAGGCAGTTAGATAGGAGGCGATAGTGCAACTTTCTACACACGTGGACAACGTCCCCTCAAGAAATTGCGGTCACTACATTTTGCTGCCAGAAATTGCACAACATTGTTATCTTACCTAGTCGTACGAAAAGCTTATGTTTTATTGGCTTGCTAACCCCAGTCGAAAGGAAGAACACATGGAAGCGCCCTCGCTTTTAATTGACCTGATCATGTTATTGTTGGCGAGCACAGATGGTGCATCTTACCTTGAAAGGCGGTTTTACAATCCTGACATGAATACTATTTTGGGAAGCGAAATTTTAATGAAATCGGTATCTGAAGTGAATTGGGGCTATATATATACGTAATGGGTTTGTCGAACGTGTATAAATTACTGTTCGTGGTGAAATATATTTAATCACCGCATGCAGGTGACACATTTTTAGAACCCTGTTAAGAAGTGAGAAATAGGTCGCAAAGTTTTGTTCTTGAAAATCCCACGGTTTGATGGACAACGAGTTGAATAAATCCGTGGCTGTTAGGGCTAATTTTGTGTGGAAAACTTTCATGAACTAGCACTCTCATTCCAAGCGACAGTTTAAAACTGAAATGTGCGCTTCTGGGAATGCGCACCTTTCGTTTCTTACACACTCGACGAGGATCATAGACGGTTAAATTCGTTACGAACACCACATCGTGTGTGAAGACTGTTGGATGGGAGTGTGATGAACGAACGTACACAGGGACTAGTCGGTTCTGTCATGAACAACGCATGTTTCAGTCGCACGGTTTACTAACAATAAACACGATGATGTGTTGTTGGATCCTATCCTCGGAAATGGTGAGATACGGTAGTAATATGTGTGAGGTGAATTCATGGTTTCGTCCCAGTGGCAGTTGACAGTCGTCGGGGGAACTGGTGTCTCTCAGGAGCGGAGGTATTTCCTAGGTCATACACCAGCAGGAAATTTGAACGCGTGGATCCAAAAGCTGTGGAATATTCTATCTACATCTCTGGACCACCTGTTGGATGAGTGAGTAACATACAAGTCGCGTAGGCACACACTGCGTCATGTATTTCAAAAGGATTTCCCTAAAAATGTACTTTCTCTATTGCCAACAATCTCCCTGTCCATTTGTGCAAAATTCTAGGCCACGAGGTGAATTGGTCGTAAGTGCCTCTCACGGACTACTGGAATAAGAGTTTGGTAAGGACGGGTGTCATTGCGGTCGCTCTCTGCTACTGAGGGGTATGTACGACTGGGGAAGGGATATCCTCGGTTCACTGGTGTTCAGAAGAGTGTGGAAGACTACAAATGTTGTAACTTTGGAGAGCCGGAGCCATATACGAATTTAGATAAAGCCAAAATTGTTAGGTGAGATTTATGCTGCAGCCACATTTCCTATGTTCGCATCAGCTACATACACGAACCGCTAATCAGACATATAAATGACTGAGTGCGTGAAGTCAGAAGAGTAGTTGGTCCAGTCAGTAACTCTAACTCGGTTTTAGGGGACGCGTGTAACATGTAGGAATATTTAATTTTTTTTTAGTGCACGCACGAACGAGGTAGGCAATTAGCTGAGAGTGGATGGCGGAATGACCATGAACAGATTAAAATGTTATTCAAATTACATGCGTACACCATCCGGTGAAGTGAATAGAACATAGTTAATCAATGCAGTTCATTCATCCTGGCAAATTGAAGGCAACGGTTACGTAAGCATAGAAGGAAAATGGGGATAATAATAAGAATTCGACACGGAAGAGAGGAAATATTAAGAAAACTTCAATGATCGACCTCTGTACAGTAGGTTAACGAGGTAGCGCCAAATTCGCTACCATTTGGACACATCGGTAGTTTCCTGTGGTGTGTGACTAATGCCTCGGAAAACGCTCAGACGTATTTGTTCACACTCTCAAAATACAGGAAAGACCTTCGTGGGACTTATTGTGTAACCAGATTTAAGTCTGTTCTGCTACGGCGCTCATAGCCGTTCCACTTTTGGCATTCTAAAGCCATTTTGGGACATATATGCCCTCTTGGGTAATACTGTTATGACTGCTGGTTGGCCCTTTATTGGTTTTGTATGTTTGTCAAAAAGTGTATGGGGCAACCGTTTTGAACGTTAATCTGCAGCATACAATTAACCTCATTGCGTATACTTTTATTTGTATCGGTGTTACGAACTCTCTAATATGGTGTTCGCACGAGCCTATGTTTTTAATTACTGCAGAAGTTTTGAGTTGAAAAATCCACTTCATTTTGTTGAACGTTTTAGCAAAGAGGGTCACCTTTCAGCGCGATAACCTGGAGGTTCAAGACTGCAACTGATTGCCTTCCTAAATTTAAAGGGTAAACTAATTCGACTGTTCTTCCAGAGTACACATGTCTCCATGCATCTCCGTGTACAGATGCGTCCAGATGATAACAGTTTGCGATTTTACTTCAAAAGAAACCATAAGAGTAACTCAGTCAGCACTGGTCCAAGATGACTACCTGTAGTCACGCCTAAGGTTCTGTTTAGGAAGTAACTGGAACCTCTGTATGACAATTTGTTAAGCCCTAGAATTGCGCTTGAAAAACACCGCAGTCAGAATTACATAATGCTTTCGCCATACTAGTCCAGGTGCAGTCTGTTGAATAACCTGAGTCTGGTGTGTCGGATCAAATTTTTGAACTTTTACGTGGGCATACTTTGAAAGTTGCACGAACTAGCCGAACGAAGACAAGAAGTCCGCATCTTGCCCCCAATGTAGATAAAGTTGTGGTCATCTTTTCTGAGACAGGCTTCACGGGAACAGAAAAAAAGGCCTAAAGGCAAGCCGTGAGTTTTCCATTTCGCCATCCCGTACCAAATATACTGTAACTGAAACCCTGTCCGAATATCTATTTGATCAAATGAACCAGATGGAACCGGTGCCGACAGAAGCTAGTAGTTGGTGTGAAGCGAAAGTGTTTGACTTGGTTTACCAGCACTAGTGAATACCTGTCAGACGAAGCTGTTTAGTTGCGAAAGATAGCAAAAGGGCACTGAAGGATTCTCAAAATATCGTAATATCACCCATCTGCCTTCCGATAAAGGATTAGAGGTGTTCATTTTAAACGGAATGGATTAAGTAGCTAAGACGGTTTCTATCTTATCCGATAGTAATAAGTTTTGTCCATATCATAGCTAAAAGGATACAGTCCAGTTGATAGAAGAAGCTAGAGCAAAGTATCTGCAGAATCTAAAAGCCGATGGCTTAACTGATTATCGTGGGTATCCAAAAGTAGCACCTAAAGGGACATGAAGTCACTAGTGTATGCAAGCTCAGAGGTATATACATCCAGAATTCTACTGTAACACACTTTATCAATGACGAACACACCCTATCACAGTCTGCGGAAATGGTCATTGACAACACTCCTGAGGAAGGCCACCCGAGGTGGTTGAAACGTAGAGTATTACAACTTGCTCATAACGTTGTGTTATTCTCAATCCATTTATCATCGAACTTACGTCAAGCTGTCAGGGTCCACTTGTGAACGCATATCTTGAGGGACACTTCTGGGTTTGTTGAAAGGAAACACAATCTAAATGTAATAGAGTAGGTAGCATCTTTCGATGTGAAATGCCCATTTGTCTATGTACGCATAACCGAAGCAAATGATATCACCTATGATTGGGTGATGGAACACCACGCTGAACCTGATGTGCTCGTGCTTCGCCTACGTAAACTCCTTACGCTGTGCACTAAAAATGCTGAATTTTTGTTCACTGGGCAGTTTTTTTGCCAGGTGGCTGGTCGAGACACGGGCCTGTACTGGCTGATCTGTTCGTGGTCTCTCGTGATAAGAAGTCTTAGAATGTTATTTGCAAGGCGCGTCTGTACATAGATATACGTGGAGATATTGATAATTTTCAATTCAAACGGTCAGATTGAGTCTACTTACACGCACCTCAACAGCTTTCACCTCGACATCAGGTTTAGTACTATCAGGAAGTCGGGCAAAACCCAACGTACAGACTTTGTTATAAAAGTTTACAAATGCTAAAACTGTATGATTGTCTGTAAACTGGTTCGCACAGTATAATTATTTATACCAGTCGCAACCGCTGCGGTTTATTCTATGTAAATTAGGTGAATAATTTGTCCAAGACAATTTGATTATGCGTACTATTCTTTGGCGGTAATTATTTTTATTATCAGTGGTATGATCAACACATTTATGTGGATTCTGTGCGCAGATGGATCAGTCGTATATCAGCTAAGTAGGGAATCATATGCATCAACGTTATCTTGGCCCCGTAAATGAGGCCTAATAATATAACATCATTCACGTTGGTTGTAATGGTTTGTGGGTATTCTGAGTACGAATTCATGATTACAGGATATGTTTATTACATAGACCTGTTGAGTTCTTCACAAACATTTACAACCTACGTGATTGGTCTTATGTATCTTAGCCTCATTAAAAAAACTGAGTTGATGTTAACGCCTACTACCCCATACTCCACGAATGCAAAAGCCTGTCCCGGTATATCTGTTTGCGATTGTCAGTTGGCAATATCCTCACGAACACACGAACACATAAACTCTGCTGTACGTTGAACTTATTCGGCTGCACTTATACTGGACTTTTAGTACCATTGCTGATCAATGACCTCACTTAATACCATGTCCAGCCCAAAATCGATGAGGCAGTTTGCTTAATACTTTAAACATACTGCAAACTGCGTCTTCTTTAGCGTAGTGCAGCGACTTTTTCTATGGTATATTGGACCACAGATAAGAAGATTTGCGAACCTGCATATACAGACGACTGACACACGATGTCTCTAACGACAGTGTGGTACTTTGCTGACCTTTTTGAGAGTTACTTTATTTCGCCTTTTCAGCACCGAGGGCGCTCTCTTTGCTGCCGGTCAAACTGCAGACCTGGGTTCTGTTGATATCATACTCATCCGTAATTTGTCAACAGGCACGATTGTGGGTGTCAGGGTAGGTACTGCTGAGCTACCGCACTTATACATCGATTCAGTAGGCTATTTGTAAGTTACTTAACCTATCACACGCATAGCACGAATGAGCAGGCTATTTTGCCAACTAGCAGCACGTTATAGCTGCAATCAACGATCAATGGGTCAAGCCGTGAGTGAAGTGAATGAGTGAGTAACATTCAGCATTGAACTACTATTCGGTTAGCACATTAAAACTCTCTACTTCTTATCTGAGCTTGAGATTTTGTACACAGCAGTGAACAATAATTCAGTTTATTCACTGTTTTTGTGCATTAGTCTTCGTGACACGTTTGGTCAATTAACTGACTCATCTATGCTGTGCACAGACGAAGAAAAATTATTTAACCCATAATCATTACTCACAAGCGAAAGTGGTTGAGCGTTCACATACGATAATTCGGTCGTGCCTAATGTGAGGTCAGTGGCGCAGTGGTCAACACGGTTGCCTCATGAAAGCGTGGCCGGAGTTCTAGTCCCGACCGTGGCAAGGATATGCACTACTGACGAGCTCTAACAAGAGCGAAACTCGAGTCTAGTGCTTCTTTTCGAAAGAGGCTGGCTGGAAAGTCTATCTGAATGCGAAGGCTGCGATCAAATGTGAGTGATGTTCAACTTGAAACTAACCACGTTTTTAGATGACTTGCATTTAACAGGCTGTCCAGTCCGTTTATTGGCAGGCTTGGGGAAGTCACCTTGCTAGCATAACAGTTGATCCACTGGAGGCTAAATTGATTGGTTTAACTTGACACTAATAACGAGGCTTGATTGTATTGCAGTTGGAAATGAACAGCACTTCATTAAAAGAAACCTTTAAATGGGCAGTAATAAACGCAAGGATACTACAGGAATTCTTGAAAATGAGTATTATATAAGTTTCACTTGCAATCACGTACGCCATGACTGATGAAGTACTGTTGTCCTGGTAACTGTTACTAACTCCACCCGGATTGACAACATTGGGCAACAATTTGTTCTAACAGCAGAAAGTTACTGTCTAAGCATGACACTTTTCCACTTATCACAGCCGGACACATCGAATGTTCTTGTGGAGTGTCAAACGGGCTTAATCAAAAGTTAAACAATATTTGCCACTCTACACTGCATCAGTTGCTAACGGGTCCTTAAAAACTAATGAAGTAGCATCCCATCCTAGTCTAGTCCATCTGAAGGATTTTAACCAGAGCATGTGAAATGTGTAGAAGAATTTGATGATAAAATGATGTAAACGGCGCTGTGCTACGTAGACCTAAGGTGTGAGAATCTGGCTTACATAAATTGAACGCCCTTGACGTTCGATCGTAGCTTTCACAGATAGGTAGACTTTCGGTCGCCCACTTAAGGAGGAGGCACTAGAGTCGAGTTTGGTTCTTTTCAGAGTTTGTATGTGGCACATAGCCTTATCATCACCAGAATTTGAAGCAAGTTTCACTTTGTGTTCTTCTGTTAGAAAGCCTTGTGTAATTACGATGCGATTCACACGTATCCTAGTCAAAGATGATAGCCACCGTCAGACAGATTTGCATATAACGTGAGTTGACGCTACGAGTGTGACTGAATTTCGAAGACAGTTCCGGCAATCGATTAGTTGTATTCATTATCCCTGTTTCCAGACTGGTCTGTGAGTTGTATATGAGGATCCCTTAATTATATTGTATAAAACAGATTCAGTTATTCAACTTGAAGAAGGCAGTGATTCTTCGGAAATGTTCCTTTTTTAGCCGAATTTGCAGAAATCAGCAGGTTGATTATGGAACATGTATGGATTTACAAGTTCATACAAGAAGTCAACTGGTACAGTTGCATGCAGCTGTTGTCAATCAATTAGACTGGTCTTTGGTGATCAACCACGTGCTTCTCCAAACAAGAAGGTTAGAAGAAAAAGTCTGATATGAATTCACTTCGCAATTCATATCATTTGTAAACATGAAAACAAAACTGACAGGTGTTGATTGAAAGCGGTAAAAGTGCAGATCCATTTAGATAATACTCACTCCTAAACCCAAAACAAAGATTGACAGCCGGTTGTTGTTAAGTGTATGGAGCTGACCACCAACTTTTGAACAACAAGACTTCTGATTACTTCAAAATGTGTTTACGAACATTATTCATGTGAACCACAAATGAAAATGCAATATTAGCGCTGTGACCGGTGGTCAGTAAAAGCGCCATGCAGTCAATCTTCGCCGACTAGCATAAAAGTTCCAATTCGATCTGCAAGTTTGTTTGTTACGAGTATGATTACCTGCCTTTGTCTTTGCGCTATTTTCAAGCTTACGGTTGATAAGAATCCGTGGTGTAGTTTCTGCCGGTTTAATAAAATTTGTTTTACTGTCACGAACCACTAAGCACCCTCAAGCCGCTACCTGAATAGAAAACGCCGATCAACCAACCACTATAAATATATTACGTTCAGGACAAGAACTGTCATGAACTACAGTTTGCGTGAAAACAGTGACAAAAATCCGGTGGAACAGTCGAACAAGAAGTCGAACAAACATGTCTGTTAGGAAATTATCTCAGCGTTAACGATCGCGAAAGAGGTGATGCAGGCAGGACGGCTATCCTATCATTGATCAATCGGGCCGAATTAAAAGTCGAACAGAGCAGGTTTGTCGAGCAGACTTGAGCGCGATGGAAAAGGCACAGGGAAAGGAACAGCTAGATGATGTCTTTAAGAGAGCACTCCATGAAATATCTGGATTGGTAGTCGCGAAGAATCAATAACATGACTGACAGTGGATTTTTACTACACTGGGGTTTCCCCGCGTTGTTTAGAAACACATCCCTGTCGCCAGCTGCGGAACACCAGAATAGGTAACACTATGTAAACTTAAGCATGACATTGCTATGAGCGTACTTAAGGGTCACTCAAGCATGCATAGAGCGTCTTCAAATGCTCAGCCAGGGATGCACCAAAGTCAGAACCTGACGACCCAGCGAAACCGCGCACATGTTGCTAGCAGTGAGATGAGTAACACTATATCCGCTATTACTCTCTCAAACAGCACTGATGTGCCCATTGTTCCCGGCGGAGTCACAAGGTGAACAACCACCGTTTGATTAATCACCAGGACATTCTTAAGCGAAATTGCCACAAGCTACACAGGCCCAGCTTCCCAAAGGTGGAGGTCGTCTTCTCAGCAAACAGCTACGACCACGTAACATAAAAGTTCATTATCGGTCTCCATTCATGGCAAGTCGGTCATACTATGACTCAATATAGCATCCACTATTACGCTAATCTCTGACCGCACGTAGAAGCTGACTGGCAAGTTTGCAATGCTCCTGATAACCGAGCTCGCCCGAAGTGGTACTAGTGGTTGATTGCCCACCATTAGCGAAGTCCAGTGCATCGCTACTCGTGAGTACTTACTATGTAACTCACAGGCGTTGGATTGAATTGGACCGAACAAGTGTGCCTGTTTGACAGGCCACTGGTCCGAATTTGGAACTGAACCCAAGCTCAACAGAAGTTCACAATATCTCCCAGAAGTTCGCCCTCAGCCTACAAACGCTCTTTAGCAGTGACATTTGAATGTTTTCGCAAAAGAGCTCGGTCGGTGCATCAAAACGAGAGCAGTTTTATCTCTTCTACCCGGAACAGAGGCGATATTTCCGCCCAAGCGTTCAGTGTTGTGTTGCTCTGGTAACCGTCGAGCAGGAACTAAAACGTCTTCAGAAGGCTGGGGCGGACTTCCTAACAAAAACGTGCCTATCGTCGTGCTCAAAAAGGCAAGCGTAACAACACGGTTTTGTGCAAACTATATTATAGGTCTAAGTGACGCTTTCGAGACACATCATTGCCCCTGGCCGATACCGGAAGTTCGCTCCAGAGAGAAGAACGGTAGGAAGTGTTTCACGAAGCTCGACCTGACTTGAGTTAATTAATAATTGCCAGTCTAAATAACTGCGAGTCCAAAATGTTGAAAACTGACACCCACAAGGGACCTTTCTGACTCACCCGCCTAATACTTTGTGTAAAACAGCACCGGTCAGCTTCAGACAAATGGTGGATGGTATACTCGTGGATATTTCCGATGAGATCGCCTATCTAGACGACATTATAGTCGTGGGTCACAACGCTAACACTTTGGAACGGAAGCTAAGCCTGATTCCTATTCGTTCCAGAGAATACGGTCTTCAACTCTGAGCCGACAACTGCAGCTTTGGTTTGTCCAGAATAACATACCTTGGATTCGTTGTGGACAAAGATGGTCCATCACCTGACCCGGCCAACATAGAAGCCGTTCAAAGATGTCGTCTCCGACGGACGTGCCAACTCTACGGTCATCCTTGGGCTGGCCAGTCATCACAGCGCCCTTCCTGTTGGATCGCCATCGAATCCTAACAGCAATGCACCGTCCGCTCGACAAGACTATCCGACAGAATGCTCTGTTGACTTGAGACCTCATGCTGACGCCCTGCCATCCGGCGTTTCCACTTACCATAGCTGCCGATGTATTGACCTATGGGGTAGGTGTCTTGATTTCTCATACGTTTCCAGATGGAAGGCGGAAAGTAATCGTGCACGCAGCAAGGTCACTTTCGTCCTTGAGATGAACTACAGACAGATCGACAAAAATAGTCCGTCGCAGTCATTTCCACATCAAGAGTGGCGATTCCTTTTGGTGATAGAGTACAAGCCAGTGCCCGCTGTTTTCGACCCTAAAAGTGGAAGCCCAACTTACACGGCCAATCGACTGCTACGAACAGCAACGTAATCGACGACGTCTCCTGTCTTTTACCCTATTAGATAAGGCACACATGGCATCCGGTAGCTGGCTGTAATAATCTTCAAAAATTCCTGCTGGAAGAAATATCTATCCAAAAATTATTTGTGTATAAGCTTGGGAAATAAAGGTTACTGTGTTTTTGTGGGAGAGCAGTACAATGTTCGAGTTGGTATAAGAGACAGCATTCATCGGCTTTTACCCGCATTTTAGGCGGACAAATAGGACGGCTGATTTAAGATTATGCAGCGGATATGAAAAGAAAGTCGGAGGTGAATTCAGGTTGGGTTCTAGCGTAACGCAGATTAACGAAGTTCATACTTTCCTTATGCTGTTTTGTGAATGATCAAATGAACAGTTTTTACTTTACTTAAATTTTGACTCATGAGTTGTTTACTACCTGTTTCGAAAAGTTTGACAGCCCAGACACATGTTCGCCTTAACAAATGGCAATGAATCAATGATTGCAAATTGTGCGGCACTGTCCATACCATCACAGTAGATCTTACCACAGTGGGTTTAAACGTGGAGTTAGCAAATCACACATCACACAGGCGCCACGACTGATTTGCAAAGTCCTGTTGTGATTAACACATACATTACAGATGCGCTTTAGTAAAGTATTATGAATTATGCTATTTTTTAGTGGCACGGAGTGGTTGAAAAGCTACCAGAGCTAACAATGAGTTATAATTTGGGTTACGCTTGACTTGTTACTTTGACAACTTCTTAGATAACCTTCTTTACTTGAGAGGCAACTCTACAGAATGCGATTTACAGTTACAGTTCCACAAATTGTGTGTATATAGTTAAACACGACTGCGTTTGACGTCGTTCACTTTGTCAATCAAATAGCCGACGAAATTTATTAACTGAAATTCAATTTATGATTATTAAATCAAGCAGAAAGAGAATGAAATGCTTCCTAGACTTTTTATAATGGAATGAGAACGTTTACCATCTGGTCGTCTTAGACGTATTTGCATTGTGTTACTTTTAAAAGCCGCGTAATAAACTTAAGCAAAAGCCCCTGGTCATATCCTATTGTTTCTAGATGTTCACTTTCAAGCATGTTTGATTTTTCTCTTCTGGTATTGATTAAACGAACACATTTTCTGATGATGCTCGATTATGTTCTTCTTGCTTTTGATGAAAATGCTCATCAGTTGAACTGATGATCCTCCGGATATCACCACAGTCTGCTTATGACGGACAGGATCTATGTTGCACGGCTTAGGATTCAGCTCTTCCCCAAATAATACCACACAACTGTACTCCAATGTCTCACATCATACCAAGTCTGGATTAATTGTTCAACTCTGGGATGGCTGAGGGGTTCCAGCAGACGTATGGGTAATCCGTAGCGTAAAGTAGATTTAGATCAGTGAAGCGCTTTTTGGGTACTGTATTACCGAATTGGTTGAAGTTGCTGAACATTTCAAATGAGTCGAGCAGAATATCTCGAAAAAGTCATATTTAAAGCTGGTGTTTGCGGATGAAAATGGAATTTGAACAAAACCGTTAGAACACGAAAACTGGTAGATGCAAGCATTTCGTATTGACTCATCAGTACCAAATTTACAATAACATGAAACGGTTTTTTATATCGAACAGTTAGGGAAGTAGACAGGGCCATCTTAGCTGACTTTTTCATGTTAAGGATTGAACAAGAGTTAGCCGCAGACATAGCGAGTCTGTCATACTACAAACGCTACGTTGATGATACACTAGTGTAGTGAGTAGGAGCGATCATGCTATACTACTCACACCACTGTAATTCAGTAGTGGAACCAGAGCATATATTTTGGCACCAGAATAATTGCAGGAAAAATACAGGAAGAATTATTGGAGTGCGGCATTGCATGAAATGACTCTTGGTACGTAAGGGAACGTAAAGGAACTGAGCGTTGACGTCTGTGGCCAGCCGTGGCGGTCGGGGCCGAATACCGTATGCAAATTAGTGTTTTTGCTTGTTGTCTTGTTGAGACGCATAAGCCACGCGTTGCTGTCCCGAATAAACAATCCTTGTGCCATCCGCGTTCTTGGCTCACAACAATTGGTGCCGTGACCAGGATTGGAGGATGAAGATCCCGTGGCCGCAGCCGTTCGAGGATGGGGACGTCCGGAGTTTCCTGGAGGACTTCGAGGACGTGGCGGAGGCGGTCGGAGTCAAGACCGACCGGGCGAAGCTGGCGGCCCTGCGGATGCTGCTCAAGGGCAGGGCGAAGGCGGTGCTGGAGGCGGCACGAAGGGGCCCCGCGAAGCTGGAGTGGGCCGCCGCGAAGGAGGCGCTGATCGCCGGGTTCGGCAGCCCTGCCGACTGCCAGGAGGCAATGCGGCTGTTCAGGGGCGCCCGGCTCGGACCAGGAGGCGACGCTCTCGTGTATGCCCTGTCACTGCGGGCAACGTTGTCAAGAGCCCTGCCGCATTTGGACGAGGATTCAGAACAACGCATGCTGACGGACCAGTTCTTGGATGGAATGCCACCAATAGTCCGGGATCAGCTCAGAGTTGCGCTCATTGCGCATCCGATGACATTGGAACAGCTGGCTGATGCGGCTCGACAACTGCTGGCAGAAAGCTCCCCGACAGTCAACGAGTTGAAGACAGGTGAACAAAGTGAACTGAGCGAACTTCGATGCGCAGTGGAAAAGTTGACTCAGGAAGTGGCGGCTTTGAAGGTGAGGAAGGAGGATAACCGGAATGACGTCTGCTACAGATGCGGAAGACGTGGGCACTGGCAAAGAGTTTGCCCACTTGGCAAGAAACGACCACATTTAAATAAACGTTTCAATACTTGTCTTTTGTTTGGGAAGGGAGATCCGGTAATCGGGGCAGTTGATAAAACGGCAATTCAGGCTAGTTTAGAAATCAATGGTAGCTCGGAGTGTTGTTTGATTGACACTGGGGCCGCGATTTCATTGATTGGGCCGAGGCCAGGAAAGATCGTTCAGCCGTGTACTATGGTCGTTCGAACAGTCGGTGGGTTCACTCTGAAAGTTAGTGGTTTGGCAGAGTACGATGTCCGAATCAATGGTCACGTAGTCAAACAACCGTTCGTCGTTTCCCCCGACGCACGTCAGACCATATTGGGAGCGGATTTTCTTGACCGCGCTGAGGCCATGATTGATTTGAAGCATGATGAACTCGTAACGAAGTATGGTGTGGTTCCATTGGTGAGAAAACGCAGACCCCAACTTGGACAACTTGAAGCGAACAGAGCAATACCAACCTGTGACAACCGGTCGTTGAATGAAGTGATACGCAAGTTCCGAAAACTTTTCACTACGGATCAGGATCCATATGGCTATTGTGACTGGATTGAACACGAAATCTCCATTAAGCCAGACCGGTTTCGACCATTCGGCCCCAGAAGAACTCCTGTACACCTACAGCCGGAAATTGAACGACAAGTGAAGGACATGCTGAAGGAGGAAATCATTGAGGAAGCTGATAGCCCGTTCAATTCCCCGTCTTGTTGGTTAGGAAGCCCAATGGTAAAATTTGATTTTGTGTCGACTTCGGACAGCTCAATG
>LOND01000010.1:38564-58434 GCA_014220965.1 Paragonimus kellicotti
GTATTAAGTCCATGCGTTGCTGTCCCGAATAAACAATCCTTGTGCCATCCGCGTTCTTGGCTCACAACACTAGTATTCAGTCGGTCCAACAGGCAATAGATAACCTAGTGCAGCGCCTAAATAGTTGTCATTCCAATCTGAAGGTAACGTGAATTTGAGACTGATAATTGTCTGCCGTTTCTAGACATACTCATAAGTCGCCGGGAAGATGGCTCTATCAAAAGAGGTGTTTATAGGAAATCCACGTGGTCCGGTCAATACCTCAACTTTAGTAGTTTCACACCGGTCCATCAAAAGCGCGCACTAGTGAATACACTATTCACACGCGCAAGACGAATCTGTACACAAGACAGTCTTATGGAGGAATTAGAGTTGATCACGACTGTACTACAATCGAATGGTTATCCAAAAAGGTTCATAGAAAGGCACAGTAGGCCGAAACCGCCATCCGAACAGGTGGTCACTGTAAGAAAAAGAAGGTTTATATAGAATTGCCTTTTAAAGGCGACTACAGTATGCACCAAACAACACAAAGATTGATGAATTCGATTAAACGGACATTCAACGCAGCCGAACTTTGTGTACTAGCTCGAACCCAGAAGCTGCCTGTGCCTTCAATCAAGGGAGATCAGCCTGTCGGTGCCACCTCACACTGTATCTACCAATTTACATGTAACTGCAAAGAAAGTTACATAGGCAGAACCGAGAGGTGTTGATTTCCAGAGTGAAGGAACATTTGCCTAAATGGGTGCAGAACTCAGTATTACCGAAGAACGGCAATGTCGTTGAAACACGCAAGCAACCAGTGTCCGCAGTCGCAAGACACATCCTGACCACTGGTCACGTCATCGACCCGACCTGTGCATTCAGAATCTTATTACGTCATCCCAATCCAAGATTCTTGCGGTTTGCTGAGGCTGTCGCAATCAATCGACTGAAGCCGGCCGTGTGTTCAGAAACAATTGTTCGTGAGCTTGACCCTGCCCTGGACTTAGTGACCTTTCCTAACCCATCAATCGACTATGCATCCCACCCCCTCATGGCTACCCCATCTATTTGGCGGTAGCATCGATCAAGAAAACGGAAGCTGACGTTTTCAGTGCATAACAATAAGGCTTCCCTCAGAATATCATTAGGCAGAGGCAAAGTAATGTGGCTCGTTTCAACGAGCTCACAAATATAATCAATTGTCTCACGTAGCGGGACATTTTGGAATTAAACGGCCAAACGTATAACGCCTAATGATATGTGTATACTTATTTGCTGAACATCTTACAACTTATTACTCAGTCCAGACCTTCAAAGTGCGCAAAGTGGTGGTCTTATTCTGGCCTGTCTGTTAAAAGTCCAATCAAACATTGCATCTGAATAAACGGATTTTGAACATTTTACTGTCATCTTTCGTCGCAGCTTGTTGCACATTTTTTCTAGTTGTTCCGTTCAGATCGCTACCGTCAGACTTAAAATTTCTAATGGCTTTGACAGTCTTCTGTCCATAAGTACACGTACAATAAATTTCAAAAACACCGTTAGTTCGAATGTCTATATATTCACTTGCGCAGTATCAACGTCATTTAATCAGAAAACAATATCAAAGGCCATGGTGCGCAGTACCAATGGGATTGTTCTATCGGTCTGCCAAAACATCGAGAAAATGGAGCCTAATCCCCTAAGACAGTCAGAGTTAACCGGGTTGTTGTGCGAAGTAAAAAGCTGGAGCCCTTATTGGTACCAAATTTACTAAAATCCCATAAGTAAGTGGATCCAGCAGCCATATAAAAGCGTGGCACAGAAGCGTCTCACTTCCAAATAATTTGATAGAGGAATTTCATTTACGTTTATATTCAGATCTTTTAAAGTGTGGTACTTAAAACAGCTGTAAATGAATGTACTTCTGAATTGTCTAGAGTTTCACCTTTTTTGTCTAGAAGATATCAGTAATTCGAATTTTATGTTGGACTGAATTCCACTGCCCGTGATTAGTTTAAAGCTTCAGGACTCCAGTAACCAGAGTAATCCACTCTGGACACATTGACAGATAGTTACCTTATTTCCCCACTCGAAGCCCAGGAAAGTAGTAGATCTCTAGTAGAGGTGCTTCTGTCCATCTTTACCTCCTTCGTTTATCATTTGGCCTATTGGTTGAACGATCGAATTTCCGACAGCATCGAACTCTGTTCACATCACAGAATGACATTGCTGAATGCCTAAAAGATTTTCCACAAACTTATGGTATGAATGAGTCCATAAACTTTAAAGATACACGAAAAATGGCGCAAGAGTTTTCCGTCTGTCACACGGCCACTATGAGAACGATACGACGAATGATCAGCAACTAGATACTTCAAGTCATACCGTGTCTGTTATTGCCTTTCAACAATGAACTTAGGTATAAGTGACTGGCAAATGCATTCTCATTGAAGTGCTTCCATGCGATTCTAAAAGTATACTGTTCGATAGGGAAAATGTGTAAAATTATCATACAGATTACGACTGGAGAATAATCGAGAATTAATTCATTTGCCCTTGTATTTGTCGATTTCAGTATAAGGCTCATTTCCCGACAGTGTTTAAAACCTTAATTTCAACCTTTCATTCAGAGTAACAGTGAAACATGAGGCTCCATTGTTCAACCATTTATAAGTTCTATGAAACCACTAAGTTTCTCAAAATTCAACGTGGCAACTTTGTTGTAATTTATGGTAAATCAGATCAACTATTTCTGCGATATTTATGGATATTTTATTGACAGTAAAATCATTCGTTTCATCGAAGTATGTGTGAGGAATGAATCCGGATAATGAATCACTAATTAATGTGGAAGTCCAACTTCAAACGTTTTCCAGAAATACTGTCAACAGCACAAAATGCTCACCAACTTTATTCTGTTTGCTTGGGGATTAAAAAATAGTCATTTAATTTCGAGACACGTATGCAACTAATTTATGGACCCACCCTTATTTTACGGGGCGCTGTCTTACTGCAACAGCATTGCCCTTGGTAAGCTAAAAATATGGTTGATGTTTCCTGCACCAGGTCAAAAACCCGCCTGTCCTTCCCGCCTTCGGATTCTTCCCTGTTTGACAATCCGCCTCAGTGCAAAACTGAGTGCCGATAGAAGACCGCATGCGACCGCGGTTTACTGCGTTGCGATAGTTCACGTTAGAAGGCCAAACCAGTTTGCGTACGAGAGTTTAATCAGGACCAGCTCAATTTTTCACTAAATTTCGTTAACCAAGAAGTACATTTATCAGTAATCTTCTTCCTACATGCTTACCCGCTGCTGAGTAAAACGGAATGGAGAGAGGTTAATTCAATTGGATCTGATAGCAGATCACAACTTCTATTCGTACACTGACCGAATATTCACTCGTCCAGAATAAACGAAGCGATCTGTCGTTATTTGCATTGTTTGCATCTCGAAACCGGTGGACTATGTAAACTTTTCTAAACACCATTTTTTCGGCAACCCCCCACTTCGTTCGATTCAGCATAAGTTCAGTGAGTTCGGCATGCTGACCATCTGAGACCAAAATTTCGCAATGAATTGCAATATAGCGGCAGACTGATGCGTCCTGACTTCGCCGTACACACTTGGATTTCATTATTTGCGCACATAGACAAAATTTGGCGATTTAAAGACGGTATGCCCACCTGCGGTGCAAGGCGATGGGATTTATTTCCTGTTTGAGTTGCCAGTTGGTTGACCGGAAGGAGTTGGATGATGCTGTCAGTAGAATTATCTACAAAATTTACTGTAAAAATTTATACTACGAAGAAGGTTCATTCGGAATTATCAGATCTTTCCGGGTAGCAATGCTCTGATGACCAATAAAGCCGTGGACGAAAGTTTCAGTATTTTACAACAAAACTGCCTTCTCAGACATTCATACTGATTGTGATGTTTACTAATTTGCCTAGTACATGGTGTCAAGTAAGGTGAAACTGTGACAGGCACGATGACCTCGTGAAAATCGATTAATCGAAAAATGTGTTACTCAGGCAATCGACACCGAGAAGTGAGTGTACGTGCTTTTAATCACGTGCAGTCCATAGTTCAAACCGCGTCATTTTTTCTTATCAAGTCCGATCGTACCAACCACTGCTGTAGCCGGCCCTCATCATTTGTCTTTCCCACCAGTAATGCTTGCGCCAGATGAGTACCGGAAGTCACCGCGTTTATTTTTTCTGTTATTAGGCTCAGTGATTTGTTTAAAGTCGGCGCAATTTTGATTCGGAAAAATATAGTTGACCACTGTCTAATAAAGTCTTTCAGCTCTCTACTAGTTTGTCCGACAATGTCATCTGTAATCTTGCGTTGTAATGTTTGACAGTCAGCAGGACCAGTTGACGTTTGCCCATACGCTCAATCGGTTCTACAGAAATCAGTTGCTGAAGGTAAGTCCGAACTAAAGATAGAAATATATCTTTCCAGCAGACTTGTCTTTTATGGACCGACAAGTTTTCAACTTTTTGTCCTGTATGCGTTTAAACCAGGCCACGTGTGTGCCAGGAAGTGTCAACTAGCGAGCGTTTCCTGCATCCTGTTTGCTCGAGGTTGTGAACAAATCAGCCTTGAAAAACGACTGAACAAAGCGAGCGCCACAAACGACATTGTGTAGGTCTGCGTAGTTATTCCTGAAAGGCTGTCTTTGGTGGGAGTGCACCATTAATCGCTCATGGCAGTGTGACTCATTCGCCTCCAGGGTTGTGCAAAATAGGGTGACCTCCATGGGACATTGTACTGTTTCCTACAATGTAATGCGGAACTTATTCTGCACGGTCAGTAGGATGAGTACAGTCGCAACACCCAGTCACTGTTTCCAGAAAACAGCGGTGAGGAATCACAACTACAACATAGATGTTGTCTGTCTGGCGTACGACGACCAAATAAATGAAAAACGTAATGATGTCCATTGTATGATCATCCCTAAATAATCACAGAGAACATTACATAACGCATTCCTTACATCGTCCGATTGCGACCAAAATATTCAGTACGGCGGTCCGTAAACGACTGTTCGTTATTATTAGGTTGTGCACGCTTTGTTTACCGATGGGTCTCGCGGTTGTTCTTACTTCAGCTTGGCTATTAAAAATTTGACTTATTCATCACCAGAAGCCGTTAGAAAAAACCGCTGTCCCACTATTCTATGCAAGGATGTTGTAATGAACAATCTGCCTTTGGATTCATATTTCGAAACCATTGCGCACCAGCTCTAGATGTGTAAGAGGTCAGTTTGCTGGCCGATCTGTCGTGGTGCACAGAAAGTAAAAGCGCAAGGCTAGTCAGTTTTCATGGATTTCGAAGTTGAACTCAGATAGAGAAGAACGGAAAGTAAATGAAAACAGGAGTACCGGTTTGTGATCAACATTAAAATCTCATACTTCCTGATCGACGTTACAGTGACGTCATAGTGATTGGTCTACGAGGCCACCAGGATTCATTGAATCAATGCCCTTTCTTGCAAGGTAGTGGTAGATGGGTTTTACTTTGGGAGGTCGCTTCAAGGAAAGACAGTTCACCCGGAAGCTCAGTCCACAAGCACAACTATGACGATGTTGATACCCAACCCAGGCTATTCCTTTATAAAAGATCGGGCTTTTTGTGTAGCACTGGGGGTTTCTCCATCAGTTTTAAACTTTTGACCGCTAGGCTAACCTGTTTGCTCTTTTTCTTTTGAAGGAAAGCATTCTGCGCAGCAGCAACAAAAACTTTTTTTGTGTATACTCTCATGACAACGCTGCCCTACCGCAACACTTCTATGCGGCGATTAATGCGATACATCGACCTGTGAGTTTAACTGCGTTTTGCCTGTCTGCTCCCTTGTGACTCAGCTGGCAGTTCAACCTGGAAAGTAAATCGAATTCAGTTAACCAATGACGATAACAAAAGTGGAATGTGGTAGACCTACCATTTAATTCATTGTTGATAGTTTGCAACAGTAGTACCCGTAATTCATGCCTGACTTTCCGACTAGCAGAAAATGGATGAACTAGTGTGGCGTTGGTTTGTCCAAGTCAGTTTCCCTTTTTACCTTCCAACACTTCATTTGATATTAGTCACATTATACTGGTTCACCGTAAGTGTTAGGATTCAACAGTCTCGTGGCTTCATTTATCAGCATCAACACGACATGGTGTGTAGCTGTGACCGAGTAAATCGGACCAAGTTGAACTACATCAGCCGATGCATTCTGTCGGGTGGGTGGGCGGATTCCAACCTGCGGGTCACACCAAAATCCTGGCCGAGTCACTTATTCAACAGTCAGTGCACAACGCCGTTTTGTGGTTAGGCCCACTAGTGTGTGTGTGCAGGCCGTGTCTAGGCCTTATCACTCGGCTTGATCACCCTAGCATTCTTTTTCTAACGTGATTACGATCGATAGTCAGTTGTCGTTGACACATATCAGAGTGACAGACTTGGGACCAGCGTAAATAATCAGAATGGGTGAGGTGTACATACATTTGTCTGATGCAGTGTGCCAACTGGAATATTTTTGCATGAACTGATGGAGACTAAAAATTCGCATTTATTCATGAAGAAGATATATAAGCCGAGTGGAAACGGATATGGGAATATTGGTTTTCCAGTCATATTTCAATCATATCATGTCCTTTTCAATCTATCGCACTATTAGGTAGTCTGTATTATGCTTACCATGACAAGGATGTACAACAGTCCCATGAATAGTTTTTGGATTTCTGCTCCTTTCATCTGTCGGACGGATAGAAAGTGATACTTTAACCACAGACATATGTCAAGTACAAATATTTCACGATTGTTCACCTTCCGCATATGTAGGATTGAATGCAGAGATTGATAGTACATTTACCTTGCACGGACTGGTACGTTTAGGGAGTAGAATAAATAGGAGACTGATTGTCATTGGGAGCACTTGCAATATGCTTGAAAACAAATGAGGACGTTTCAGTTTGAGAACAACTTACGAGCAACCAGTAATTATGGCTAATGGTACCGCTTCAGTGGCTAAGGTGGGCGTGCAGCTGGTCCACTAAAAACGGACTGTAAACTGACTAATGGTTGTCGAGTTTAAACCAAATCCATAAACTGTGTCAAATGTTGGAGTTGCTCCTTGTAAATCCAGTGACGATAAAATAATTCAGAATTTGATCGTGGTTTATAATTTGCACCTCTATGCGAACGGATCGTACTCGAAGGACCTGACCATTGGTTGACGTCGTTGTTGTTGACCGTATCAAGTTTTGTGATGTTGAGATCAGCGGTAACTGCGTGATTAACGATCTGGCAATGAGGGTAGAATACTGTAACTTTGCCGTTGGTGACTTCCACGTGTAATACCGCTCCGAGTCTTAACGTACACAGTTCGCACTTGAGTGCACTCAAACGGACATAAACGAATCGAATGGACCTTAATAGCAAGCACATTCACTTACACTGCCTGGACTATACATACTGATGGATACAACTGCGTTCTAAGTAGGCTGTTCTACAAGTCAGCTGGACAGAATTCATCCGGCTATGTACGACCAAGATGCCTCCAAGGCGAACGTGTCCCAATATATTGAACTGCAACAATTATTACATCCACGAGTCAGTCTTTGTGAAGCTGACGGGTTCACAATTGGTTTGCACTCCAGTTCTACACTGATAATAAGCTGTCACAGTAGTCTATGCCAGTAGATTATGCAATTCTTCTAACTTTCCGATAACAATTTTACTTCACTTCGGAGTTAACTACATTGTCAAGATTTTTGTCCTGACGTTGTGAATGACTTAAGTACCAATTTATCCACGGTATCTGTTGGCTTGACACCTCAAACCACGACTCCTTAGGTGATGCTAACGAATATCCTAAAACATATTACTGTAACGTTTTACATAGCGCACATAATCAAATTCGGGCAAAAAATGAACAGGGCTGTTTCGAACATTCGCTTATCAGAGATTCGATGGACGCACGTTACCTAAACTGCATTACTTGCGATAGCAACAGCCGCAACTTTAAGGAGGTGCCTTAGTTGAGTTTACCCTTGTTCAGAGTAAACAAAGCAATCTGAGGTTACCACGATTGTCTCGACAAACCTCAATCATCTGGTCTCTGATAGCTAAGGATTATTTATCCAATCGCCATTTCTCACTAGTCTCCGAATTTCGTGTGTGGAATAAACGTTCTTTCGGTAAGTCCTTTGGGTTTCAAAACCTAACAGTGTGCGCCAGGCAGACCAACCCACTCACTCTAGTTTACCAGATAGCAGCTAGCACATGGATTAAGCCACTTAATTCTCCCAGGTTCCAGACGTGAAATCGTGGTTTATCATCTAACTTTAATGGTCCACGTGATCGCCAGTTGTTTGGTGTTCGTCGACCGTCACAATGCGCACGGTGGAAATATTGGCCAGATAAATTACTGCTCACGTACGCACTGGTTGGCGAGAAAGTGATGACAACATCAAATTGAACTAACTAGTCTAGGTGAGTGGTTGTTCAGACGGTGCAAGTCCACAGAAGTGCAGTAGGCCTGTTTGACAACAATGCAGTTTGCTCAAAATGGGCTCAGGCTGAGAGTTACAGACTATCCCGTCCACGTGTTGTCCAAGAACGCGGCGTGGTAAAGGGTTTATCCTAACCCTTCCTGGTGGGATAGTATACTAAATTCATAAACTGTACTTCCGTATCCTGCATAAAGAACTTCAATGAAAATGGTTCCCCATCCTGTTAAAGGAATTTGCACCTAGAATACGCTTGTTAAAGAAGAAATTCTTTTCAAAACTGCGACTGATTAGGTGTCCACATAGAATGAATGAAAGGCCATAAAATCGACGAAGGAGGTATTACGTAACCCGTTTTACAAGAGGGACCTGTTGCATCGTATAACCCAAAAAACAGAGTGGCAGTCAAGAGAACTTACCGTCCTGTAGAACCCCAACTTAAAGCAAACCTATTCGTTGAGATCAATAATTGGATATACTTACATTTCGTTTGCTTATTGTGTGGTTTGTGGTTTTATGTGCGTTTGCGAGTACGATTAATTATCCCCTACGGAAATATACACAACCCGTCTTTTGGCAATATCTTATTTGTTAACACCAAATCCAACCAAGAAATTTCTACCATCATAACCACACGAAGGATCATATACGACCCTGTTACTTATTGGCTTTGCCCGTGTCTCACCTTGAATACAACCCAAAGTAATACGTAGTCTTTGCATTCAGGTATGTGGTTCGCCTAGCCCACTTCGAAGGAAAACACTTCCACTCTTATTGGAAATGATCAGTAATGCATATCCTCGTTCGAACCGGAGTTTCCACTCCGGTCCTCATGTTTATGATGCTAGCATGAAAACCACAAATCCAGTAACCACAGTAGACACGGCTGACTAATCATATCCAAAGGTTCAACCACAATCTTGTGCGAGTAGTGTTCAATCTGCGGGATCATTCCTAAGGGAGTAATCTGAGTTCAAACGTCTAACCAACTCTGAACTGGTCTGCAACTTTTGCTGCGTAAACCACTTCGAAGCTGTTGCATGAAACTTGGAGATGCGCAAAACATCCGGGAATGAATGGTGCACAGTTTACCTCCGCATACCAGTGAGTTTCCGTTGATTACAATGAACTTGATCTGGCTTGCAATGATGTACGCTTCACCAGTTAACAGCCTAAGGACGATCACAAGACATTACGAAACAAGGTTCATTTCGGACATTACAACGCAGGAATAATACAGTACTGTCTACATTGTTAAACAATTGTTTTCTTAAATGCTTTTGAGTCACTGGATTCTCAAGGTGTTTGTTTGCAGGTAAAAAAAATAGGGTTAGCTTTATTGTAACACCCGGATGCTAGACGACCTCTCCTTTTTTCCCGACATGGAAGGATTTATTGAAAGGTTAGACTAGTGCAAAGTTTACCCTTTGTTGCGTTCCCACAATTGCATCACGAAGTTGAATACAGTGACATTCTGGATAAGGTTGATATTCAGTGCCTCCTTATACCAAACGCATACGGTAAAAACGTTATAAGGAATGATTTTTTCAAAAAGCTGTCAGCCGTTGTCTAGACGCGCAACGACTGATGTACATCCATATCACGTTGTTGACAATGATAACACATTGCGGGATAAAGCCGTCAAGTTTTTCGTGTCAGGTGACTGAGCACGCACACCGTGTCGCACGCCTATTAAATTAGGACTGATAACAAACTATCAGCAGCAACGTTGTAATTTTTTCGAATAATCCTTCCATCAGATGCAATAACAAGCATGCTGCCAATGACTTATCATCTTACTGGTCGCAGTTCCTTGCCTCCAGTTACGGCAGTGTTCTAAATATATTAGGTCTCATTATTCACCGACATCTAAAATCTTATCACGCACTTGACTGGTTTGTTGTCATAAAGTTAACTAATCCCCGTCCTGTTGTCGGTAGTGAGGATGAAGTGAAAAACGTAAGCAATTCCGCACTTTAAGATGGAGTCTTCGGAAGTAATGTCCGGACGACGACACCGATCATAGTGACCAAGTTCGTCCCGACCCCGATTGTTGTCAAGGCGAAAAGGTTTCTTGGTCGTACAATACCGGTTGGGACGTGGGTGCTATATCTTCTAGAATCCAGCAACAAGTCAAAAAGACTCAGAAATTACCCATTAATCGTTTCAGTGTTAACGAACGGGTAATGAAAGCTGCTTTAGCGAACAGTCTGTTTTCGGTTATTCATCATCGGGCCAATTACATAACATTTTATATCATCATGGTTGTCAAGCGAGCAAAATCAAAAGCAATTAGTCACATAATTACGTCACGCCGGTTGTAAATTGGAAGGAAAATTCGGTGACAAAACTGACCTCCGGGGGTGTCAAGTCATAGTAACCGTAGGGACTAGATAAATTTTTTCCGAGTGCACAACTGTGGATTGCGCAACCGAATTCCGATCGCTTCCGCGGTGGCCAGAATACGAAATTTGACTCCTCTGGATTGACGACTGGGCAAGCGGTAAATGGGCTGGAAAGCTACTTCCGGTGAGACTTGGTGCCCTGAATCAACAAGGTGCGCCAGAATTGCACTCGAAATGGACTTCACCTCGCCCTTAGTCAGCCATGTGGGGTGGTGCTCACGTATCCTCTGAGAAAGGCGCCTGGTTGTGCGACCGACGTAACCTGCTCCACAGGAGCATGTGAAAGAATGAACACAAAATGAGGTCACACATTTAGGCAACGTATCTTTGAGTTGTACGTGGACTACCGGGTCGGATCTGAACGAGATTCGCAGTTGTGCCGCACTATAGGTCTTTTCAATTGCGTTACTTAGTCTACGAGTCACCAGTTCAGCCAACGCCTCGCCTTTGTAGTCTAGCGTCATGTAAACCAACTTCTTTTCCGCAGATGGGAGCTTAACTTTCGGTTCTGTCAGTTCCATGTCTATCCACGAAGTTTACAGGATAGGCGTTCTCTGCGAATATCCGTCGTAAGAACGCCATTTCTGCTTTAATCGTGAGATCGGTGCAATCCAGAGGAGTCAAATTTCGTATTCTGGCCACCGCGGAAGCGATCGGAATTCGGTTGCGCAATCCACAGTTGTGCACTCGGAAAAAATTTATCTAGTCCCTACGGTTACTATGACTTGACACCCCCGGAGGTCAGTTTTGTCACCGAATTTTCTTCCAATTCACAACCGCGTGACGTAATTATGTGACTAATTGCTTTTGATTTTGCTCGCTTGACAACCATGATGATATAAAATGTTATGTAATTGGCCCGATGATGAATAACCGAAAACAGACTGTTCGCCAAAACACCGTCACTTATAACGGGTAGAAGTCAGTTTTCGAAACAGATGAATGAATATTTTCAAGAGAACGCTGATTGAGTGAAACCGACTGTAATCTGATTGATCGCCGTAATAAAGCTGTGATCAATCCAGGTTGCGATGGTGCGTTCAGGCTGATGCACTGCCCCAAGGTTTGGTTGTCACGTGGGAATTGGATGTGCCATCGTCTAGTCGGTGTCACACTTACGCGACCTCTTTACCCAGTGTTCTGGGCGTGAGCTAATGGTCGCGTGACTAAGCCCCAAATGACTAGCGGTTTATCATACATTTGTATTATTCATGTCGTGCTACGAAGTTGTAAACTGACCAGTTTGCTACGGTGGAAGTGATCAGCTTTCTTTACGGACACACCGGAACACACGAATAATGGCCGAACTAATCCAGAGGTCTGGAATACGTGTTGTGCATTACTTGGACAAGACAAAGAACAGGGGACAACGAATGTTGGTTCCCAGAACATGAGTTTCTAGCGCAAAAAGACCTGTAACTTTTTCCACCTCGCCGCATTAACGCGAAAGCTCCAAAAGAACTGTAGAACAGACGTTATGCATAATTATAAGGAACTGGATGGTGGGATAAGAGGCATATCTCTTGAACGTATCAGTGAGACTCGGTTCTGTCCTTTATTAGAAACCATTAATCTGGGCGGGCCTAAGTCAAGGTGATTCCATCGTTGAAGTTCGAACAAAAGTTCGCTCCAGCTGGCGCACCATAGAGGAAGGTCCATTGATCGTGCGGGGAGAATATTCGGTTTTTGATGTATAACAATCATGACGTTGAAACTTGTCGGATGCTAGGACATTCCCGGTTGCCTTTCATTAATTCAAATTGACAACTTCACAGGAAGAAAACGCGCTAATTTATGCTTCACATGTGATTAAGCCACGGTTACTTTTTTGGACAATTCTCAGCTGTGCGTGCTCCAAAGCTAACCATCCCCACCTTTCTATGTAGTCAGTTTACAACTACGTAGCACGACGCGGACACTACAAATGCATGATAAACCGTTAGCCATGGTGGGGCTTAGTCACGCGAGGATTAGCACCCGCCCAGAATAGTGGGAAAAGAGGTCGGATCTTCTATTTCGAAAACTGACCACTACCTGCGTTTGAACAAGGAAGGTGCAGCTGAAGGTTGGGTGGCCCTTTAGTCATGTTGCTGGGTGTGTGGACAGAACGGATAAGATATTTCAAGCGCAACCGAAGGTCCGTGTTCATTTACAGCCCTTGTGAATGAGTTTGGAGATGAACTTGGCAGTTCAACACTTGCATCATTTGTTGAACATCAACTACACAGGGGGACAAAGAATAGGTACGCAGTCCCAGTGTGCGTTTGAGTCGAACCTCCCAGATTTTAAATCTGAATTTCAGCAGAATTAACACATTAACACAAATTCTGAAGTGATCAACAGTTAGTGAGTCTTGCCCGAACAATTGAATAGATCACCGTTCTCCTAAGGCCTTATCACTGGTTCCTAAAGTCGATGAAAACTGGTTATCCTGTAGATCGTAAAACGTTGCTAAATGTCACCAGACGTAGGATACACGATCGATTACTCACAGCTTAAAGACACTTACAACAGTTGTGTTCCAAAAACCCTTCCCCGTGACTTCACAACTTTCATGATAATAATTTACACCCTGAATAAAGGAAGCGCACGTTCCCGTTAATATTCGGTTTGTATTTTCATTTACACCGCTTCTGGCTTAATTTGATAAGAACATCTCGTGCAAAGCGGTTGAGCACCACTTCGAATATATTCGTAAAGTTTTGCACGAATCGAAGTTAAAAACAGATTAACGTACATTGGTTAATCAAACATATTAACGGTATTGCAAGAGGGAAGAAATATTATTCCCATCGGCGCCCGTTTTACAATTTGCCCCCGTATGCAAACTTAAAAGACTGACTTCATCGCGTGAACTCATACGCTATTCCAGCTGTTACAAACATGCGTTCCATTTCTGGTTATCTGAGTTCTGAAGGGTCTCTTATTCGAACTGACGGTTAGATTAATTCGCGATATAAACTTTATAACGAGGAATGCACAATATTGAGCATCTATACGATAAATGAGCTTGATGTATGCAGATGCAACTGAGTGGCAGATCTTCAGATCCCAATTGTTCGACCAACGTGGGTCATAATTACAGCAGTCAAACGTTCGAGGCACTGCCTTGATTGATGTGAACTGAAACGATTAAAAGTGGTTCCAAATAAACAATCTGATGGATATATATGCAACAGATTACCATTCAACCGATTATGGGACACAGTGTCACGCGTCATTAAATCTACTGACGTCCTTCGGCAATTAGCAGATAAAACCGAATATGACCATATGACCGTTTATGAAGTTAGGTGGTAAATCGTGATCGGGTTGTACATTTGTAATGGTTGCATTGACTGAAAATCTACGGTCTGATTGCAGTGGACAAACACTGGAAGTCAGGTCGTTGTTGGCTTTCAATGTGTGGTTTGTAGGATCAAACGACAAAAGGTAGTGCAAGTGTATCACAAGTGGGTGAGTGAGATACACAGAGTTCAAGGATGCGAATAAACTTATCTTGGTATAACGGAAAAGGATTTAAGTATTTCGAGGATCCAAAGTGAGTCACGTTTACCGTTTCCCAGCTTACTCCCGAAGCTGACGGGAGTGTAGGGGACTAGCCCAATACAAAGGATATAAACTCGAATAGTCAGTTCGAAATGCAGCCGCCGAATAGCTCTCTATAGGCAACCCCGATCTACGCCGAACAGGAGCACCAAGGAGACGAGACGCGCGCACCAAAAGTGTATTGCTAAGTAGAATCAATTCAAACAAGTGGTGTTCACTTTGTACAAGAACAAGTGCTGTAGACTATATATAAAAATAAGGCGAAATATGAAAATATGTACAATACCCTATAGGAGAAAAAACGATCAAGGCAGTAATCAAAATTCCTGAATCCGGTGAAAAACACTGTAACGTGCATGGGCCACACAGTCGGATAAAAGATGAATAGGTTAGACTGTAACGCATGGTTGACAAGGGTCAGATGCATGGGCAAAACGCACTGGAATTGCTTCACATTTTCGTGCATGTACCAGTTGAACATGCGTTCAGTTAGAGTGAACAGGGCATGCTGCTATGTTAACCCAAGCTTCCTGGACAGCCTTTTGCAGACCACAACACGCTACGGTTTCGGAATGGCGCTACTGCAACCCATCACCAGTGTCCTCTTAGCCTGCTAATGTTGATCCAGCAACTACCCATTCAGACAGCCCTCCGCAATTCAAATGCCTGGACCACGTGATACGATTGATGGGACTGTTTTCCAACGCCTAATCAACTGGTTTACTCAGTGTTATCTGTAAAAGTACTTGTAATTCAAAGTACGTTATTTGTATTAACAGCTCTCTGTCTTCCGTTTCTGCAGTGCCGGAGATAGCATTGGATCCGATATACATCATTACTTGAGCCTAATTCAATAACTCAAATTACCATAGCTACCGTTTTTTCTTTTCGCTAAACACCGTTTGCGTGACCTGTTACGGTTACCGATTTAACCGTAAGTTTACGTTTCTGATCTCCACTCTTAGGGTGGTTCCATTCGTTCACTGGCATCTTACTGACTACGATCACGGTTACTGGACCGAATTTATTACGGTGTTGCCTCCTGAAGTTGAGTGGGATAGTGCATTCATGCATACTTGAGCATGAGTTATTCTAATATGGCACGACCAACCTCACACTACATTACAGTGTCTCCTCAATCGCAGCCCTGCTAAATGTAGGTAGTGACTTGGTCCTTCATAATCGAATCGTCGACTTTTCATAACATGAGGACATGCTACAATCACACCTTATCCCAATACTGCCTGATCAGAATAACCGGATATTTTAGCTTCATTACCTGAGTTCAATGGGTTCCAAAACACTGACTGTTTATCATGGCAAGCTGCATCACTTGATTCCCATTCTCATACATTAATGAGACGACCTTACTCTTGAGCACGAAAATGTACACACATGAAATTGGTGTTTTCGAAGGCGGGCAAAAGACGACACATGGAACTTAACAGCACCATGCCTGGGAGGGTGAGTAGAGTGCTGTTTGTAACTTATGCTTGAACGCGGTAATAATAATAATGGAGTCAAAAATATTGTACTGTTAGTATCAATCTATACTGGTTGTGTTGCATATATTTTGTCAAAACGTATACAGTGCTCTGATCGTAGGTTCTAGGCATGTGAAGTGCAATGAGGTTAGACAGGAGCGTTCTCCTGATTGGAGTGTATTTGGTGAATGATGGCTCAGGCACGAGCGGTTTGGAGCAGAACTATATAGTCGATCGATGCCAGCCAATCGACATAGTGATCATCCATTACGCGTCGGATACTACTGAATTGTTAAGTCATGGTTGTGAAAAGTGCTATTGGACGCAGCAAGAAAAAGCAGCAAGCTTGTGGTCATAATAGTAATCGTCAAAATAAATATTGCTTTTGTTTTATGAAATGTTATAGCTTCCCAATAACTAAAAATGCCTTGTGTCGCCCAGGCCTCGCTGTTCTGACTTTTCGGATACAGTAGACAAGTATTTGATGTGAAACCGCCTAGAATATTTTGAAAACCTAACAGTCAAATCATCACCGATTTTCAGCGAAAGTCAATAGAATGGTCGTTACCGAGACTCGAAAGAATATACGTAGTTGGGAGCGGGAAGTATGTCATTTTCATGCTTACTCCGCGTTGATCCATCTATGTTGATGTCCATTTTTTCCAGTAAAGCACACCACCCTATAAAATTGGCTATTTTATAACAAGCACGTTCAAGTAACTGCGCTCAGCTGACTTGTGATTCCGGAAAGTGTTTAATATTCGGCCGCTGTTCAGTTGGTACTCGTAACAACCTCCATACTCCTCTCCGTACTGCTCACGAGATACTCGTTAAAAACTGAAGCATTTTATTCCCTGCGTCAATGGGTGCGTTTGAATAGCGATCAGCTTACATTTCAAACGTCCTCATTAACATCACGACTTGATCGATCTCAGCCACGTTCAATGGGATTAAATAAAATAGATATCGTCATGACCATGTTCAAATTTCTGTTGATGTAAGTCCTTATCTATCGTCAGGTGTGTGGCCGTACGTTGTCTCTTTCCATGATCCAATTGTTTGAGTTGCCAGCCACATGAACCAATTTGGTGTATAATACATTCTAACGAACTCCACGAACTACCGTTTTTCTGAAGACTATTAGTTATCTTTTCCTGTTCACCCAGTCGCTACCGCACCGTTGATTTACATGACAGATAGAGTCACTGACGGTCCAACCCACTGACCACTATTTTGCCACATTCGGATACGACCACCTCATGCATAAAGTTCAATTTAGAACTCGCCGGTCAAACCCATTTTTACTCAGTGCCACAAACAACAAGTTTAACATCGTATATTCTACGAAGGTTGCAGACCTTTAGGTTTTTCCGCCAACAGTGTAGCACGATACCTACGTCTGGTCCACATTTCAGTTGCGTGCAGTCCTCCGATCGCGGTTCGGATATACCATACAGAAGTACAAATTCAAGCTTATTTTAATTTTGTTGCATATACAATGACTTTTCCGTAGCTAACCGTATTAATCAGCACTCACCTCTTTTCGTGGCGATTTTCCTTCATCCGTTTCTACCAGTAAGGTTCATGCTCACGGTTGCAAGACAGCGCGATGTTCATGTGATTTTCGGGGTTCGGTAAGTCTCAAAATAAATGAAAACCAACTGCTACGATTTGTCCCATTGAAACACGCTAGCAGCTCGCTTGATCAACCCTGCGTGTCACGGTGCCACGTCACGGAGGCCAGTGATTTAATAGAAGATAAAGAAGGTCACAACGTATATATCCGTTGGCGGTTAACTGTGATGAATGTCAAGAATTTACATGAAGTGACACAAAGTGCATGTCTGAAATCTCGTAGGTTGCTAGCAGGAATTACGTATTTTTTGTCCAGCTGTGTGTACGCACAAAAGCAACCACGAATACGCTTTAACCGTCCGTTGGAGAACAAAGTATACCCTATGGTGATACACGTTCCGGGAGTGTAAGACGTTTTTGCGATAAAAGAATAGTGAATGAATAATAAAGTATGAAAGACGTGGGTTGTGACTTCAGGTATTTTCTGTATGTTTAATACCGTTAGACGGAAAGGTAAAACTTAACGCTATCTCACAAAAAATACTGAAATTAATGTTGTTTGCAAGACAAAAGCCTGTGTAAACCAATTAGCAGGTAATTAAACTGTATTCATGTGACACTGATTGCTTTCAAAATAGGTAGCTCTATATAATTGTGTTCACGTTTGTGCTGTTTAATTGATGAGCACTCCGTAATTAACGATTGTCCACACCATTTGGCATCAGTGTTATCCAGAGCCCTGTATCTGTGTACAGAATCAGACAATCAGATATTAGGATGGAAAGAATCAATAATTACACTAGTGAATAAACGTTATTCCAAGAAGATTTTGAAGAAATCACAACCCAGTAAAATAGAACCCACGAGAATGGAAAGCCACAACCGTTTTTCTTTGCAATAAAGTGACTTCGAGCACTAGATTGCGTAGGTGGTTGGGCCGTTTTCAGAAACGGACTGATGCGTTGATGATTGCAGTGGTACTCAATCCACTTTTCTGTCACTCCCTCACGTATACATTAGATGAACACACTCACGTGCAGCTGACGCGCCTATCTCTGAATGAATTGCGACTTAGAAGGATCCCTTTCAGCCCGTCAGTCGCTGTTCCTACAGTCATGACCTACCCACACAATAAACGTTTCCACTCGACGTTGTTTTCTGTTCGTGTGGTAAAACAGCAAGGGAGGACCATGCTTTAAGTAATGGTGCAGCTTATAGACCGTTCACCCATTAACTTAGCCATTCACCGCGTACACTGAAGTGAATATAATGGCTGTTGATGGGTTTAAATGTGGCAGGCAGTACGAGGACTAAAACCCGAATCCAAGGGATGATCATGACATCACGTCGAAATCAAAGTGTGAATTTGGTCACGATGAGGGACTTCTTACTCTGTTTCACTTATTGAACGCATGTCGTTATTCGAGAGGGCAAACCGCATAGGAGTGTTCAGTCAATTAATTCATCGCAATGACGAGGATTTAATATGATGTAACCAGGCTCGGTTACTCCTACCTATGTTATACATCAGCATATCTTTAATGGATCGAACTAGTTTGCAGTGATGATTACAGTGACCGGTACGTTCAGCTGACCAATAAGTTACGGTCAGATTACAGTTCTCCATTCTTTCTATTAGGATCAACTGACTCTGTGATAGTCCTGTGTGAACGTCTGTGCCGATGCAATTTATGTTTTTATCTTGGCATTTTACCACAATAGACCAGTCGAGAAGAATAATGAAAACTGTTTCCATACACTCCAGTTAAAACCCAGCATATATATCACAGCTCTCGGCCGAAGGCATATTGGTTTGAGAGTTGAGGGTGGCTTCTCCACCGACAAATACTTTCGGCAATGACACCACACCAGAAGACATCAATTTCAAGCGTTCTTTGCAAACAGTCATACTGACAGATTGTAGAGAAAAGGCTCCCAATAAAGCACAATCTTTATTGTCCAGCACGCTAGTTACCACGCTACGCATGCGCTCGCGTTTATGAGTCATCATTCCAGTCCACAACACGTCTAGGTTTCCGCTCACGCGTCGTGTGCACTTCTGCCCGGTTTACCTGTGTGATCGGCGTCTCCTACTGGGGGTTTTCCGTCTGCCACTCCTCGCCCGTTAGTCCGATCTTGTTGAGCAATAGCTCGTCCGGTCGCTCGTGTTGTCCACAGTCTATCCACTGTGGCCTTTGACCGTATTCCGCGGCCGTGTCGGGATATTCCGTTGAATGTTGGAATAAAGGCGCCCCCGATCAGGTCGTTTATCTTATTTTGCCTGCCATGCCTCCCCCGTTGGTCCGATCCAGTCGAGCGATGACTCATCCGGTCGCCCACGTTGTCTCCGATCTGCTCGCTGTGGGCTTTTGGACGGACCTC
>LOND01000010.1:58534-71222 GCA_014220965.1 Paragonimus kellicotti
CCTTAGACGTGCCTATGGTAGGACGAAATAGAGTAGCAAAGAACGTAACGAAGCTAGCTACAGTAACAAGTCTCCGAATTATCTCTACAAAGGAACAAAATAAAATGCTAAACTGATTACTACAACACGATGTGGTTAAGACGTAGAAGAGAAGCCTTTCTAATTTGGCAACTGACATATTGTAGCGAAAAGGCGTCCAATAAAGCACAATCTTTATTGTCCAACACGCTAGTTACCACGCTACGCATGCGCTCGCGTTTATGAGTCATCATTCCAGTCCACAACACGTCCAGGTTTCCGCTCACGCGTCGTGTGCACTTCTGCCCGGTTTACGTGTGTGATCGGCGCCTTCTACCGGGGGTTTTCCGCCTGCCACTCCTCGCCCGTTAGTCCGATCCTTGTTGAGCGATAGCTCGTCCGGTCGCTCGTGTTGTCCGCAATCTATCCACTGTGGGCTTTGACCGTATTCCGCGGCCGTGTCGAGATATTCCTTTGAGTGTTGGAATAACGGCGCCCCGATCAGGTCATCCATCTTATTTTGCCTGCCATGCCTCGCCCGTTGGTCCGATCCAGTCGAGCGATGACTCATCCGGTCGCCCACGTTGTCCCCGATCTGCTCGCTGTGGGCTTTTGGACGGACCTCCCTCCCGCGTTGAGGTATTCCGCCAAGTGTTGGAATACTCTCACCTCCGGCTTGATAATCCACCACAATGATGTGTCATTCTTGGCGAACTGCCACGTTACTCGACGACTGGACAGACTCATTAACACTTGAGCAGATAACTACAAGCATAGCGTAAATAAGTCGAATGGCTGACCACACCCATTAATTCATTTATAACGGTAATGAGCCCAACAAGAAAGCAAAGTGGCGCCAGCTGCCACTCATCACAGCAGTGAAGTTAAATAACCCAGAAGAAGTATATTTACTAAAAAGGACCAAAATGAATCAAACAAGGCTAAGCGGAAGAACAAGGAATATTGAAAATACAGACAAGCGATTAACTGTGAGACACTACCATCTCGGGTTGCATTTCTAACCAGCGATTTCAATCACCGCGAGAACCCGAACGACGAAAGTGACAATTATCCACTATACTTGATGGAGCAACCAAGGTTTTTATATTCTGTGACCACGAAGCTGCTCGTATCCATCTTTTTCAGCATCCAAGAGCAACACTATTCAATCATGACTAAGCATTGGGGATTCATGACTGTTCTATCATACGTTCTTTCAAAATAATACTTCAGTTTGAACATATTCGATTCATCAAGATAAATTTGTGCCACCAGTCAGACAATTAACAGACGATGAAAACCGTTGTTTCCACAGTCTAGTGGATTGGAATCTTTAGTTCAATACGTCTGCAGCCCCATTAACAAGTGCACACGGTTGTTCTCATTACTCTGCTTTCCACAAGCAAAGGTTGTTGGCAAAGAGAGGGCTTAGGCACGATTTGCTTATGGCTCGTACTGGAAAGCTGTACTTCCAATTTTAAACGAAATGAATTTGCACAAACGGTTTTTTGGCGAAATGATCATGAGTGGACAGTAGACGGAAGAGATGAGAAACGTACCGCATGTATTTACCCCAGCTCAATTAGGTCTCTTGCTAACCTTAGAAACCGTATAGGAAGTTACTTGGTCCTTCCCGAACGTCGTGATACGACACCGTTTGGTGAGACGCGTTGAACGTTTAGTGTACTGCAAACAACGTGCTTCTGTCACATGAAGTTGGTCACTAGTGCGTACGATGTTATAGTTAAATCAAGAATATGTCCACAAGACAGACATGGTAACAACCCTCATAACATTTCACCGTCACTTCTTTCATAGTCCTATTGTGTAATTGCAACGCAAGATTGTTGGCTTTCTTAAAGGCACTCGTGATCAAGCGTCACGCACTGGTCTTCTGTTGGCAAAAGGTGCTGACGCAATCAATTTCGTTACCGTGGCAGTGAACCCTGATTGCCCCATGTGATGTTCGTACATTTCATTGTTTTGTCGCTACGCCCTTAACCTATATAACCGAATGTTTTATGTAATCGACTGATGAGAATAAACGGAATGCTTGCATCTCGCAATATATGTTTTCTTGCCGTCTTGATGAACTAGGATAAAGGGAACTGAATGTTTCAAATCCTTTTAATGCCCTGGTCAGGCTGTATTCCTGATATCCATCTCATGGACGACCAGCAGAACATTTTACCTCGCCAAATATGCGACGACTCTAAGGTATACTTCACGATGACTGAGATGGTGAATGTTCGAGGGTAACTTGAAAAACTCTGAGTTCCAACATACCACAGTCTGTCTCACACACTTGATATGTCACATGTTGACGCAAAACATAGGAGCACGTTGTGATAAACGTTTGCGAGCCTACGGCCTAGATGGATGCTCATAACTTAACCATTGCAGTTTTTCTACTTTTATGTTTATTTAATTCCCCAGGAAAGTCATTGAACCAAACTTCAGTCTACAGCGTTTTAACAGAGAAGTCAGAAACAATTTTTGCACAATGTATCTCTCGAGCACATTTCGCTGCATCTCATCAGGTACATACTGCAGTCTATGGGTTTATATAGCAAAGTTCAATGGGCATTGTGAAGCTAAACAACAAAATCAACAACCACACAAACACACGCACACACATCCGTACACATCAGTTACCAGGGCAATCTGGTACTGACGAACAAGTCTTTCTGCACGCAGAGGGGTGGCTTCCATTTGTTAACTGCTACCATCTCCGCGGTCCGGAGAAGCCTTCGATTTGTGTTGCGTAACATACCCGAAAATACTTCCCCAGGTTCATTTGGGGTCGACAAGTCAACAGGTGTCGAGCGATCGATGACGCTGGTTCCTTGTGACTTGTCACATTCTGACTTGAGCCCGGTATTGTGGTATCCATGATCGTTTTGCGAACCCAAACAGCAGACAGTGCTGTTGAAATTGAACGACGCATTAACAAGGAAGTGCAAGCATTGCTGGAAGGACACTTCATTGATCAGTCAACGGCAAAGTCAATTACACCTAGAGGATCACATACTCCTCAACTGTATGGCTTGCCCAAACTTCACAAGGTTGGTATATCGCTGTGGCCAACATTATCCATGTCAAGTTCGCCACAACACAAGTTGGCACAATGGCTGGGCAAACTTCTTTATCCCGTAAGACAATCGGTGGTTCAGAAAACTGTGAAACAGTCTTGAGCTCGATGGTTTGGACTGCAGTAACAAACATATGGCCAGTTTGGACATCGCCTCTTTGTTCACAAATGTTCCTCTGATGCAGACGGTCAATATAATTTGTCAGTATATTGACTCACATCAATTGAACATAGGATTGCCTACGTCTGAGCTAGAACGCCTTCTCCTGCTATGCACAGCGAACGTAAAGTTCTACTTCCAGGGAACTGGCTATACACAAATCGATGGTGTTGCTATGGGCAGTCCACTCGGTCCGATACTAGCCGATATTTTCGTTGCCCATCTGGAGCTTGCAGCCCAGATAAGACGCCCACGACGCTGTATATGGGCCAGTACAAGGCTCATCACCTTTGCTATTTACTGAATTGTCGTGTTTTACTGGGACCTAGTGTCACGATGTATGTCGATAGGAAAAGCGATTTATTCACTTAAGGCGTTAACAAGCCGCAGATGGTAGAGGCCACGAAGCACAGATGAACTCTGCTAGTTCCTGAGCTGGCTGTATTAATTTACAAAGCTAAACCTACTCGAAGCAGATGTCTCTTACTTTCGATCATTATCATCTTGTACAGGAGATCGTGCTTACTGAATATCGCAGCATCTTACTCTGTAAACACACTTGACTGGAGCACGCCTGACACTTTTCGCAATTCTGTGCTCGATCCGGAATGATTAGTATTCATGGTTGTTCAATAAAGAACTAACTTCAAGACCCTTAATTGAGAGGTCTGATCACGGGGTTATCGCGACTGGAATCGAAGAGTGGCTGCTATTCATTATCCTTATTCGAAATTTATCGGAAGCAAGCTGAAACACTATTCATGACAAGGTTGTGGTTGAGCCGTTTAGATTTGATTAATTCTGTCATGCCTATAGTGAGGTTGCTGGTGTTGTGAATGTTAACACGCTAGTCTCACAAGCACGTAGTCTAATAATCTGCAAAACTTATCACATATTTGATAAACATATATAAACGTATTCATTGTCAATAATAATCCATAAGTGACATCGCCATTATGTATTACTGTTATGTATTGGGTCGAAAGCATGACGTCTTGGTGGGAGCCTTGTTGATGCCCCGAGCACGCACTGTTACATCGCATAGGCTGTGTGTGACACAGCGAAATAACCGCATAAGCCAAGAACGACAGGAAAACGTATGGTCGGTATTGATACCAGTAAGGTAGTCACGGCTCGATTAGGCCCCAGTAATCCGTTGACACGACGCAAACAAGCCGTGCATTCTGCATCAATTTACGCCAGGCGATTAAGATATAGTTAATATAAGGAGAACGGGACGCGTACACTCAAGCTGTCATATTATATCAGACTCGCTGGTCTGCAGGACAGGCCTTAACGGCTACCATTTCAACAAAATCATCGTTTCTTCTTGTGTCAATGAAGAAAGCATTTTACAACTACATCGTTCCTTCAGCAACAGTTTGAGACAAAACGAACAACACGAAAAACCAATTTTAAAAACAAGATATCTTGTCTAATGAAAATTTACTGGTTTCTCATCAGGCACTACAATAGAAATGTATAAAGTCAGGATATTCCAACAAGAAACGTTGACAGGAAGTGGAACTACAGGACTCAAGAGGAAGACCACGAAACTGAGGACAGTGTTAAAACCGCCGCTTTAGTTGTTTTTGAGCAAAACCGCGACGATATTGACTGCAGCCGTTGCCTCGATGATTCGTTTGCGACACCCGGCTCGGTTAAAGAAGGCCTGTTTATGAGTGGCGTTTTTGGATAAGCCTTTCGGTTCGAAGTCTCGATAGGTTGTTTGGACTTCGGATTTTACATGCTGCCCCACCTCTGTGGGATTATCCGTACACATGTAGGCATGCACGGGTTCTTTGGATGCTTCTCTTGCGCGATGATCGATATGTTTGTGAGCCCACACATGAAAGTGACCATGCTTACAAGCGAGCAACACCATTCCTAACGCGGCGTCTCCTTAAGCGAACGCTTCGGCAACATCCCAGGGCAATCGATGAGTAGACGTGATATATACAACCCCAAGCTGAGTCGACACGACCCTATCCCTTCGACAGTCCCGATGCACCCACACCGTGTGAACGTTCTTTCCATCACATTCATATTCACCTATGTAACTTTGACTTGACGACCGCTTCAGTTCGCTGAGGTTGTTGATATTCACAGGTGGCGATCGCTCCTGTGCCGACGACGTGATATGATCGTCAGTCTGTAACTGCCGTTGCTGAAGTTTAATTTTGTTGCTACTTTGTGCGTTCGTGGATATATGCGTTTGTGGTCATGCGTTTCTTTTCACCAATCTTGTTTGGTCTTTTTGTATATGTACGTCAATTCCACAGTATGCAGCTGTCGAGATGCAGCGAAATTCACCCAGCAATCGTGTGGTCTGTTGTTTTTGTGTTGTGTTTTCTAATTTATTTCGGGACAGGACTGTTTTCAATATATTTACCATCTGGATATTATTCTATGGCGTACGTGTGTCCCCACAGTTGTCTGTTTTTCATCATTTATTCCGTTACACATAACCCAATTATATGCACAGCCTCCAGCCGTGTACCCTCTTCCGTAATTGGTAGTAATTGTTAAGTGGCAGTTATTTATGCATAGCCCGACCGTACGTTTTTCAGTGGCAAGCCAATGAACAGCTGAACATAGGAATATGGTGACGTCATCACTAACAATTTTGGTATTACTGAAACCATTCTTGCACAATTGATTACTACAGAAGAGATCCAATCGCCAAAAAATTTGCACTTAGAGTAGATTAGGTCCAACGACAGAAACAACAAGCCCAGACGCTCTGCCAAACGGGTTAAGAAGCTACCTCAGAGGATCCGCAGTTTCAGATTTGAACTGTTTCACCCACCCAACCCACTGTCTCATACGAAATCCACCAAATGATCCAGTGGACCGACTGCCCTGGCAGGATTTCTCAAACAGTTCACGCTGGAATCCACCAACGCCACTGTTGAGCATTGAAATTGTATTACTAATAAGTGGTTCGGGAAGGTGGGTGCAAAAGTGAGATTTCTGATCTTCCGGATCAGTTTTCTAGCTCAGTTGATATAGCACTTGTCGCGTCTGGGTATGCTGTTTCCGTCGCTGTTTCAGATGCAGCTGAAACCTCAAATTTTTTTACAATTGGGTCTGTTTAAAAAAAAGATGGATATCGACGTGATGTGGTCAAGTCGCCGTGTCGCGCCACGGCAAAGTGGTTAGCAGAAAAACGTGAGCCTGCTTGTTAGCAATTGTGCGTCCACAGCCCACGAAACAAGTTCGATTTCATCGACGTAAAGGGCATTGATTGGAGTAGTCCGTACATGTGTTCGTTAACCGTTCATTGTTCACATGCATCTCTTTTCACGAAACTCAGTTTCATTTGTGAATATGTTGACCATTTGAACACTCGGCTTGAGATACCTACACTTGTATTGAAAGAAATCCTTCTACAGTGTAATTTCAAATTACAGTACACAGTTATCAACGGACTGTATCGTTAAGCTGATGCAGTCAATTTGGTTCTCGTTTAACGCACAAGTTGCAGATTATTTCTTGAGCAAACCGGAGCGTTGATTACTAAGCCAATACGTTCTGTTGAAATCTGAACACAGGTTATCCATTCTCGCTCATTAGTTCAGTTAGGCGCATTCCGCCATCATGTTTATTTCTGAAACGGAATCAGAAAATTCGTTGCGAGTTTTCGATGTGAATCTGAAAAGTCACCCGGACAGTGCTTTACAATATATCCTTTGTGGTAGAGCAGAAATGATCGGGCTATGTACAGATTTTGATAGCTTTGTGCCCTTGAAACGAAACCTCATCCGCTTCATAGACGACAGAGCAGTCAAAATGTGCTCTGTAAATATATTAGACCAGAAACTGAAGATGCCCGCCATACGTTAAGAATGACTATCTGAATTGTTTTATAGCCCTGAACATGAGCGTAACTAAACATCAGGGTGCGGTTACTACAGCGGAGAAGGCGGTATTCATCTGCTCTTCAGTAAAAAGAGATATGCCACTGTCGGCCTTATCAAACATTGTGACCCATGCTCTCGGTGGCAACGCCACTGAGCTTGTCCACCATATTCTCCTAATTGCAATGGGCCTGAAGTACAATCTCCCTATCCTCGATCAATCAATATATTTCAAGTTGAACATCACCCACAATTGATCGCAGCTGTCGCATTCCCATAGACTTTCCAGTCGGCCCCTTTCGAAAAGAAGCACTAGACTCGAGTTTCGAAAGGGGCCGACTGGAAAGTCTATGGGAATGCGACAGCTGCGATCAATTGTGGGTGATGTTCAACTTGAAATTAATCAAATCCTCGACTACTCATCAGCAATCCACATATGTGTATTTATCCCCCTTCTGTTCTACAGCAGAATGTTTAGTTCGCACGAGAAGGCATCAACAATATAGTCATCGCACTTCTAGTCAACACCCATCCACGAGTTGACTCCACTCAGGCTTTCCCTGTGTTCTACAGAGCTCCGATCAACCACCATAACTTGTTCAGACAACGGATGTTGGTCATCGTTGAATCGATCGCCATTCGATTACGCAACCCGACTCTCTATTCACACAAGAAATTCGTGCAGATCGTGCAATTGCGTTGGTCAAAGTTCACACCACCCGTCCGTATTCCCACCCAAACTACTACTTTTAATGGGAATGCGACAGCTGCGATCAATTGTGGGTGATGTTCAACTTGAGATATAGGTGAACGTGTGTTTTCGATTATTCATCTTCAGGTCGGTGTACTCATCTAAGACAGCTAAATATCGATCGGATTTATGTCAGAGAAACTAGGTCACTGGTCAGTCAGTTGGCGATGGCCTGATTGGTCGGTTACGTCACGCTTGTCCATTGGTTTGACCGCGCAGGTTGGTCCATCGATCCGATGGATTTGTGGCCACAGCAGATATATAGTGCTAATGTTGAAGATCAATTCACACACAGAGAGCGATCACAAGTAACTTTCTTAAGGCTCAAAAGGAGACGGAAACAGGCAAATTGCGTATCGACGTTTATTAGCAGATGGAGAAAACTGGCGGTGGTCCGCACAACGTCAAGCACATACACGTGATTGCCACGCCATCAGATCATCCAAACGAGGGTGTCAGTAAGGGGTGTTACCTTTCTATGATGTGTGGAGCGCGTACAAAAATATGTAAGCACACCATCTGCAATGAAACTGCTGATAACACAATACCGGATCAAACACTCTGATTCCGATAGCCTCGCCAATACAGTGTTCTCATTCGGACGGCCTTTGGCGTGTTACCTGGCCTGCGGTAAACCACTTAGATGGCTTGATTAGTGTTCCTCTGTTGCTCACTTTTAACCAGAAGAATGAGAATTGCATTGTTAACCGATCGTGCCTCACCGTGGCTAACTAACTTAGACGGTGTTCCCGGATTCGCTCCGAAAGCCGTCTTGATGTCCGACCAAAATAACCCGCACCGCAAGAACGAGTGAGAGAGTAGATACAAATAAACGAGGTCTGAGCTGAAAGTGTATGTTTGTTATTAAACCGGACAACTGGGAACGTGAAGGATTGGATACGGAGTTCATATGATTATGAGAATAAAGACTTATAAGCGAACATATGGTTTCGATCATTCATCCTTCAGGCCGGTACATTAATACAGTTAGATCGAGATATCGATCAGACTTATTACAGAGAAATTAGGTCACTGGTCAGTCAGTTGGCGATGGCTTGACTGGTCGTTTACCACCACGGTAGGTGGGCGCCTGAACAAACCGTTTTTGATGACATAATATCGGGTCAAGCAGCCTGATTCCAATAGCCTCGGCAGTACAAAGTGTTCTAATTCGGACAGCTTTTGATGGGTTGCCTGGTACGCGACCAGTGACCTAGTTTCTCTGTAATAAGTCTGATCGATATCTCGATCTAACTCTATTAACTCCTTATATAATTGTACCGGCCTGAAGATGAATTATATGTTCGCCTATATGTCTTTATTCTGATTATCGTAATGGGCATATTTGAAACGTTCAACTGATTGCAGCTGATTGCCCTATCAAGTTCATTTGTTACCCTTTCCGCGACGATGTTACTTCTGAATAACATTTGAATAAACAAAAGATTCTTTCGTACCTCCTGCACTTTAGGTTTAGGTGACATCCCGAACAGGTTTATGGTGATAAATCGTCTGGAGTATGCGGGTAGCCAATAATCAGCGTCAGCTACCATTACAGTTATCATGTAGATATCAGTAGACATTTACAAAAGACTGCACTATTTAGTTTCTACATCAAGCGTAAACCTAACTAACCGGTGGACGCGATTGAACATGGCGAGTACTGTACACAAATCAGTATCTGAGCTAGTGATAATAAACACATCATTCACGTATCGACGATACCGACTGAAACGACTGATAATGGATTGAAGCCTGACACGTCAAAGCTTCCGTATGAATAGATCGGCTGGGAGAATTTCGAAACTGTCCCATTGTCACGTTGTCTGCCCTTCGATACAACACACGGTTGACTAACAGCTGTATCATTGAAAGTGCATCGAAGCAGAATCTCCTTTGATCTCAGTACTGATAACCCATTATCGAGTCTGGTATCAGATGTGTAACGATGGATAAAATTATCTGCTTCTAGCAGCTGATTTACATGAAACAGATTATGACATATCACGTATCATATACGGGGATCAGGTTTCATGCCAAAAGTGTGTACGCAGAGACTGGGGTAAATAACACACCCTGTCCACGTCAACTACAGTAATGGTACCACTAAGTCATTCGTTTGGATAGGCCAAAACTCGCACCTGAATACGTATCGTTGTGGACTTTGGAATGAACTCACGAGCGCGGTTGATGACTTATTAAACATCCTATCCAATCATTTGGCCACAAACACACGCACCCTTGCGTATGAGGAGGGCAGTATCTGAGGTTCATGACTAGTAGATGGACAACCACCCCGAACTACTCGGAGAGGAGGTATACCAGAGAGTTTCCCGCTAGCCCGTCTTATTCGTAAATGAATACCTGTCTTGTCAAAGGCTACCGACGATAGCCGAAATGTCATATTTAAACATCGCCTTCCGAATAACTTAAGTTATCCATTGCCACTTTCTGAAAAAGTCATGAGGCCGTTCAGAGTTGTTGGCATGGTAACGACAACTAAGACAGTAACCTGAACTTAACGTGGTATCCACCCTATTGATTGTGATGACATTCCGAGAAAATGGATACACCAGTTGGCTCGGGTTGTGAGCATTGCGTAGCGTGCGGTTTTAACAGTTGTTCAGAAGTTGCGATCTCTTTTCGACCGATAGCCATTGGTTCTATCTTGTGAGTTCACCCTGTGTGTTCAATCTAACCACATTATGACGGTGATGTAAAGAACGAGCGCGGAATACTTGAGTAAGCCACTTTATTGTTTCTACAGAAGTTATATCACTCGGTTTTCGAGGTGGCCTTATATTACCGTACCCATGGTGTTCAGCTACACCAAGTTTACTTATCAGTAATTTCATCTTGTCACTGCATTTTCAAGCAGTACAATCCACAACGAATATAGCTCCAAAGATTGTGTCATAGTTCGAACAGTTTTTCTGGTTCTGGCAAATTTTGAAATCTTGTGATGACGGTGACGATCAACTGTTGGGGATGCGACAACTGTCAATTAAACTACATCCGAACAATTTGATTGGGACCTACTGAACAACTCTACGAAATTCAGCTCGTTTGTCAAACTGTCGTGACCCGTTGATTGTAAGTGAATCATTTTTGCGTAGACCAATAACCAATATAAAAATGATAACGTACTGCTAGCCCCAGACGAAAGACTCGTTTCACCTCCTACGGTCGTTCATCCAAGTGATACGCATCCCCTTAGTGTAAACACTATAAACATGCGTCTAATTTTTCTACGGTCGTTGTCATGTCCAGAGCCAAGATAAATCGAGCGACACTTACTTATAGGGTCACCGACACGACGGAAGTCCAGCTCTCTCACAGCCGCAGCGACCATTCGAAACACACTTCTTTACGGTATGCTCTTATGATGGCTGCTACTTAGTCTTAGTTTTCGTAGGTTCCACTTACTCGACCTGACAGGTACAATTTACTCGTATCACGCAATAAAAACGCTCATCGCAACTTGTTAGTATTACTGCCAGCTAACTGACACATATATTGTGCGGGCGATTACACGGAATCAAGGTGGCTGCCCCGAAATGCACAACGTTCCTTGACAGAGTGATACCATCTGTTATTATCTGTTACATGATCTATTGTTGTCGACTGTTGAGCTAAACAGGATGGTATCTATTAGGCGATACACAATTTCTCATGTTAGAAAGCCATACACGGTGACATGGAATTCGTAAGATGCACTTATATGTGGTAGTCGGTCATCATAATCAGTGTATTTTGCTCAAGCCTCAAACACGTTACCGAGTCATTACACATGCAACAAAAAATCGATGGCATCTAGTACCGCATACTTTGTTCATAGAAGAGACCAGTTTGAATGGTTAACCTAACCGCATTACGGCATTCACTGGAAACAAAAGCAAGATGTTTCAGAATGTCCGTCAGTTTGAAAATTTCACGACGTGACTTTGAACCACGGTCAATTGTTCAAGCTGTCGTCTGTTTCTAAGTGAACAATCTGTTATCTACAGGATAAAAATTAGGCGAAATTTTTTGTAGACTGATGAATTCTAGATAAGCTCATCTACAAAACGGTCAATTTGCCGCCTTTCAGGAAAACCCAGTTAACCTGCTGCAACGTGAATAGCACGCTAAACATGCCATAATCAGCGCTAATGAAGTAAATCGTTTTGTGGACTTTATAAACTTCACCGATTATTCCAAAAATGTGAGCTCAGCTACAATGTCTGGAGTACAAACCGAAAAGCTTACACATAAACAGACCTCCTAATCGAGCCGGGTTAGCGAACACTCCCAACACACTGCCGTAACCACAGCCAGGCTAGCCACCACGGGAATGTACGCGCATTTCAGGTCAATTTGCTCAGCTCCATCGTACCAGTGTCATGGCCACCACAGTCCAAGACCGATAGCATCTAGCTGTTAACACAAATCTCAGGGTAGACGTTTCGGTTATTGAAAGCCGCTGCTGCACTGATAACCAGCATGCATCGATGAGCGCAAACGGACAAAATAAACATAGGATAGTTCCCTCATGGAATATGCGATCGCGATGATTGCGTCACCAAATGATAGATAATAAAAAGTTGTATTAATCAACCGAATAGATCTGAAAATTAGTAAAATACTGAATAGAACTTTATACAGTATGGGACACGCCATGCTGTGCTTTTAGGTTCACCCCGTCACTTATGTACTGTGACGTGATGTTATATGGCCGTGTTGCCAAAACACTGAGCGGCGTTTAAAATTCCTCATTTTCATGGGATTTCTCTTGAGTCGTGTAGTTCCACTTCCTGTCACCATAAATT
>LOND01000010.1:71322-146885 GCA_014220965.1 Paragonimus kellicotti
AATATTGCTTACATGAGGTATGATAGTACATTATTATGACTACAAGTATTGAACTAAGCAATATATATATATATATAACAATTTAGTGACGCACCACGAACACAGTTATTGCTAAGTTTCGCAAAGATGAGTGTGCAACAGAATGGAAAGAGTACGTCTGTTGAATTCTGTCCGCAGTGATGGCCAGGACTCTCAGGCAAGCTTAAGTGCCCGGCCGTGGAGAGATTCTTTCATGCAACTGCATGGTGAAATTTGCATAGGTGGAAACCATGGCGCGGGATAACATGCGTTCTGATCGAAATTAGCTCAAGTAAATGCGCTGCATATTTTCTGTGGAACTTTTGTTGATTCATCAATGAATCTCACCGGAAATACACCAAGGCCAGCGCTGATGCGCCCGAGGTTGGTTGAGAATCGGTACTTTCACTTCAGCGAATGCTAGGCATGAACTGTGGATAAACAGTTCATTCACTGTGTGTGCACTTTGTTATTTTTTCTACCCACTGTGATTGGTGATTGACGGTGGGGACCAAGACTCATAAGAATTTATAAGATTTATAGGAAAATTGCATAGCAGAGAAAACTGAGACGACTTATGTGCACCTGAATCTGCGGAGCACGGGTTAGAAAGAGAAGATAAATCGGAGAGCTTTTTTAAATTTCACAAGGTCAGCAACAAGAAGACTGTGAGTGGCAAGTTCGTAAAAATATGACCGATATGGAAACCCAACCAATGTCTATCAAGCATGGAACAATCACACTGCACAATAAAGCAAACAACAGCTGACAGCTGTCAATCGTAGATGGTCGAGATCATAAGCATTCTAGCACCATCGTTCTGATGATCAAGTCTTCTGATGGTTCGGTTTGGTATCCCAAACATGTGTAGTAAGTATGTTTTTGAATTCAACTACCCACGGTGAAATAACAACATACAAATTAGACATACAAGAAATAGTGAAAGAGTTTTCTCCGCAAGTCAAACAGATCATTTGTTGTAGTAGCTTTAGTGAACTACCCCTGGGACGAATATTTTCGTTTGGCACAAGTATAATTGGTAAGAGATATTGAGGGCAATGTAATACACTATGAACCAAAATAAAATTTCTCCACTTAAGTAAGTTATTTTGGTTAAGGGCTTGCCAATTACTGGATGCTCAAACCGTATAGGTAGTCGAAGAAAAAGGTAGCCAGTGTGAAGTTGCTCTAAAATGGACCGATTTTCATTCTCACATATCAGTATCTAGTTAGTCCACAGCTGGTGAACAGTGGAAGGTTACGTGTTGAAGTAAATGAGAAATGACGGATTGTTGAATAAGTGGCAACCGTCCTTGATCACGCTGGAGGTCGGCACCGAGAGGCAAACAAAAACAATTTTCTAATTCACACTGAGTTAGTCGACTTTGCAATGGTTGAGTTCGTAGGTTTGTGCAACCGAGGTATCGAAGTTAATGCATTCCTGAGAGGAAGTTAAGTATCACTTAGAACAGTGACAAACTGAACATGTTTGAGGCGTGTCGCGTAGTTGATAGAAACTCATACAGAATGGATCAGTTGAGAGAACAGTGGAAAAGGCTGAAACCAGTTGGAACAGGTGGCTAATTCGAATCCCCAGCAGGTACCTTCAGAAAATATCGCTGAAACGAAACGAATAGGTAGTGCGTATCTAGCAGTCGATTCCCAATTTGAATTGCTTGACCACTTCACTATAGCCCACTTATTAGGAAACCTTCAAATTCAGTTACTAACTCACAGTGTGTACCACTGACTCGAACAGTCATAGCAGATATAGCAGTTAATTGCGATTAGTTCTGTGTTGTTATCGGTCGCACCAATCATTAATATGAGGCGGCTTTTCTTGTCTGAATCACGTTCAAATAATCTAAAGCCAGAATTCAATAGATTGCCACCCACCAGGAACATAATTTGTTTACGCTTGAGGCCCGCGGTCGAGCTGTTTCTCTAGGTGATCCGGCCATGCCTCCAGCTGTCACAGCCGTCATCGGTCTGTTACCCGTATGGCTGCCATTCGACCACTTTACAAAGCGTATGTCCAAATTATCCGGCAGATCGGATGATGCTCGTTTTCGTGCTGCGATTTATTAAACGTACTTGGTAGAAATTACAAAAACTGATTGAGTATAATGATACACGGTCACTTCGCTATTTACTGTTCTTTCAGCGTTGCAGACATTACTTTGCTGCATACTGGGGCAAAATTATGAAAGTTCGTACATCAAAAATCACAACTAATTTCCCACCGGATTTGATATGGTTACTGACAGACAGCGGATGCAACACTTGGAATCACCGAAGAAATAAGTGGTACAATCTCTACAGTCACGCAAAGGTATGCCAATCAAAAACGGCCATTTGCTCACGGTTATTTGCGTTTAATATTACTCAACACGCAACAACTGACAAATTAAGTTGTCCAGGTGAGTTCGATGGACTGATGAGACTGAAACGGATGTAGACCGGTTCAGTTGAAGCATACTTTCACTCGACTAATAAATTTGAACGCTGCAAAGTAAATTTTGATATCGTTGACCGGCGCATTTCACAACCAACTAAAATCATTCATTCACACGAGTTGAACTCTTTGAACTCTAGTATATACTCCCCGACATAACTAGAAGGTTAACCAACATTTTCCAGACAATTTAGCTACTATAAGACGTATGGAGTCCACTTGTTTAATCTAACGGGGATAATTACGTCATAATAATTAAGATACTTGATAGTCGTTTGTTCTTAAGGGGTAAATGAACAAAGTCCAAAAATTGCCGCTAACAGACTAATGAACCACATCGATGTATGGTCTGCTGTAAAAGACCAATTATGTACGCTACTCAACAGCGCCTATGAGTAGTGTGGCACGCAGCGGGATAGTAAACACGAGCGCTGAAAGTATTGGTGAGGCTCAACTACTAGGAATCGGAAATTCAGAGAAACTGTCGGAGAAGTATATATTCACTGTGTGGTACAATGTGTCACTAAAACTAACTCTGTACGACTGGCGGCGGATGCTCAATTATGCCAGCTGCGAATCACAGTGTATACGGTCGTCCTGTACAGTGCATCCTGAAATTAGGAATCCGACAGGAAAATCCGGAGTCCAGACCAAAGGGTCAACCCAACGGACACACCTCCTAACCAAGTCAGGTGAGCGAACGGACACAATACATCGCTGAAACCAGTCAGATTAGCTGGCTGTGGGTAGGATGAGTGTGTACGCACAATTCCAGTAAAGTCGCTCGGGCCCATCAATCCAGTGTTCTGGCCACCACGGTCCGCGCTCGATAACACCTGGCTGTTCACGCACGTCTCTGTAACCGTTTCAGCGCTTGGAAGACAAAGGTGGACTGGGGGTCTACATGCGCCGATGGACAGTCAGTTTGCGAACATATACGATACTTTTAAAGAGTACGTTACGCTCCGTCCCTGCCAGGCTCACCTTGATCAGTACACACATGTGCCAACACATTATCATGGTTCATAATCGCCTAACCAAAAACCGTATGACGCAAATGTTTTGTGTCAACTAAAAATAAACGGCCTTCGCATCCTGGATATGTCGTTTTTCAAGACGAACCAGGCTCTCAGAGAACAGAGCTGCCCGCACCGATCTCGATAACGCAAGAAGTTACCTTCATTACGGCACGGATGAAATGGTCAAGTAGAACTTGCTGACAGGAAGCGGAACAACGTGGTTCAATGACGAGGCCACAAAGCTGAGGGGTGCCAAACAGCGTTTATTGTTTTGCAGCACGATCATAACACATCACGTCACAGTCCACAAGTGACGCGATGAACCTAAAAACACTGCATGAGGTGTCTCAGGTTTTATGAAATAATCGTCAGGTTTTGATCAGTCTTTTATTGATTTGTAAACCCATCTCGTTAATGAATGCAGTTTTTTATTATCTATTTTTGGTGTAAAAGCTGTCTTGATTAAAAATCAATTAGGGAAATATGGTATTTCCAGTTTGTCCATTTGTACTCAGCAGTGCATGCTGCTTCCCACTTCAACATTGCCTTCCAAGCGCTCAAACGGTTACAGAGACGTGTGTGAACAGCCAGGTGTTAGCGAGCGTGGACCGTGGTGGCCAGAACACTGGGTTGATGAGGCTGAACGGCTTTATTAAAAATGCGCGTACACCCCCAACCTACTTACAGCCAGCTAATCTAATTGTGGTTTCAGCAGTGTATTGTGTCCGTTCGCCGGATTTAAATACGTGGGTAAAACGCTATGACTTAACTGCATTTGTAGTCTACTTCGATTAATTGTCTGTTATCCCTGTCTCCCGGCCAGTGTTCCGCGACTCACCTCACAGTAACCCACCACGTGTACTCACAACTCACAGCTAACTGCAATTCATTGTGGTTTGCGACCGCACTAATTATAAGTGAACGTTGCCACCGCGTTTCGTGAAGTAAACCATTTTCAGAAACTTCCTTCTTATCATCTGAAACCATGGCCCACCACTGCCATGTTTCCTTGAGAGGTTGGGGTTTGGGAGACGGCGACTGTAATCGAGCTCTGAGTTTAAACATTTGTTCGGTTGAAGATTTACCCATATTCTTATTGGGCGAAGCACGGCAAGTGAAAAGCATTATATTCCTTTTTTCCTTCGTATTCTCAGTCGGCTTTCTGGATAGTCCACTTACAAATATTTAAACTGTAAAGTTCGCCCGGCCATTCTGTAAGAAATGGGTATTCTTTTGCTGCCTATGAATTATTCGAATCCATTGTGGATAGACGATGAACCACTGTTGATATAAACTGGTTCGGGAATGCTGGACCTGCCAAAAGATTTTAGATGTTCGATTGCCACTCACAGTATCCCGTAAGTAGCATCGGTGAAATCATCAAACACTTAAATAACCTCGAAAAGATGTGCAAAGAAATTGTTGTGTAAATTATAGTCAGGTAAAATAAGCACACTTACGTCAGTGATTCGGACAACATACAGGGTTTTAATCCGTTAGTGTTAGTGAAGTGTTAGGTAGGACCTTGTGAATGTCAACGTGGTGATCTACAGGAAGGAAATACTGTGTAATTCACGGAGCACAGTATCGGTGTACGTACACCAGCATGTGAGAGACCCAGGTCTGTTGTGTTCACACGTGTGGACGCTCGTATTATCTCGTCGGCCCTGGAGAAACCACAACATTGAATCATGCGTCCTAGACCAACGCCCGAGATAAAATTGGATGTGCGTTTGTTTGTGCGTGACATTTACTGCACTATTGAGTATAAACTAATAGTTAAATCAATGATGGGTTTGCGGGGCTGTGATCGTTTTAAATGGAAAGGTACCCTGCTTGGTTGCAGCATTACCGAGAAGCTCCAGTACGAACGAATCTGACGTCTAATGCCTTCGTCCGAAAAGGTTAACTTAAAGACATATCTGATCCCGAATGCTGTGACCAAGTGTGGTGGCGTAATGTTTGAAGCCGATTGTTGTTTGAGGTCAGTGCGAGTATGTGAGGGTCGCCTAGTAGCGAGTGTGTGTGACTACCATCCGGTTGCATGCCACTCTCAGCCGGTCAAGACCTATGACTGTGACCACGCCACAAAGCGATGCTTCAAGATGAACACACTCATTGTGGTACCTGTACTTGTAGATTTCGTGATGAAATGTATATTTGACTATTAGAACTGCTCATCCTTTAATAGCACCACCATGGTGTTGCTGATTTCACAGAAGTACCGACCGTCCAAAAGCTGCGAGTCAGACTACAAAATCTGGAGTACAAACCGAAAAGCTTACACATAAACAGACCTCCTAATCGAGCCGGGTTAGCGAACACTCCCAACACACTGCCGTAACCACAGCCAGGCTAGCCACCACGGGAATGTACGCGCATTTCAGGTCAATTTGCTCAGCTCCATCGTACCAGTGTCATGGCCACCACAGTCCAAGACCGATAGCATCTAGCTGTTAACACAAATCTCAGGGTAGACGTTTCGGTTATTGAAAGCCGCTGCTGCACTGATAACCAGCATGCATCGATGAGCGCAAACGGACAAAATAAACATAGGATAGTTCCCTCATGGAATATGCGATCGCGATGATTGCGTCACCAAATGATAGATAATAAAAAGTTGTATTAATCAACCGAATAGATCTGAAAATTAGTAAAATACTGAATAGAACTTTATACAGTATGGGACACGCCATGCTGTGCTTTTAGGTTCACCCCGTCACTTATGTACTGTGACGTGATGTTATATGGCCGTGTTGCCAAAACACTGAGCGGCGTTTAAAATTCCTCATTTTCATGGGATTTCTCTTGAGTCGTGTAGTTCCACTTCCTGTCACCATAAATTGCTGTAACACTTTAACCTTGTACATTAATGCGTGATGTAAGCAACGTATTACGTGATCGAGATTTATGTGGACAACTCATGCACAAATGATCGTCCAGACTGCTTCTTTCTCCACACACTTGGTTTTTAGTCTACTTACTTGCTTTGTCCTGAAAAGTCATGCGCATCTTGAACTGGACAAACTATCACACTGGACCTATGTCATGCCAATGTACCGCAATTAAGAGTATAACGCGTCTCTGTGAAGCAATGGCTACCGAGACTGAGACTATTTTTGCACTCTGCTGATGAAACATCAACAGCGGACGCTATTGGATAATGTTAGCTTGATGTACACTTACTTTCAAGTCAAGAACAATCTTCTCCATCGGTATTCGAGCGGCATTGCAAGTGACCGACTGCACACTTACATGCTTTGCATTAAACTTGTTGGTTGTCTCGTTTACAGGTTCATCACAGGTTGCATAAATAAAAACCAGTTCAATACGGTGTTTATTTGTTAGTTTACTAATACGTCGTTTTCACTCGTGGTCCAGATTCCAGCATGATAGGTCATGCGGATCAAGCCGTGTAGGGTACCTTTCGGCAAACCGGCAACGTAACCTGACATAACCACCGTCAGACATACATGGTTGGCGACATCCGTTTGCGACTAACATATCACAGTGACCGATGCTAAATGACGCCTGTGTATAACACCCACCACGAGTGGCTTGCACCGCGTTGCATTTGGTTCCACTCACACATCACACATCCAGTGTAAACACGAAGGACTAAAGCCAGGAGGCGTGTGAGTGAAGTCACTGTGCCCAACCTGTCATCGCTGATTAGTTTGAAATGTAAAACCCTACCCCTCGGGAAAAATAGTAGGATACTGCAGTGGTAAGAGGTAAGCTGGTAAGAATGGTGTTGAAAATTTAGGGCAAGACCTAGTTCAGTACAAGTGTATATACTATTGCTCTCCAGAGAAGAAGAATAAAGGGGACGAAAATGTAAAGTCGGATGGAAAAACAAACAAGATATTCATCATACAATGCACCAACAAAGCTAAAGAAAGGAGTGGGCAGAAGGCCACAATGACCCGGGTTTCTAAAAATAAGTACGTGTGGTATGTCAAGCTGTGATAGTCGTTGATTGATACGAACGAAACATTAGATATAACTGACATAACCAACTTGACCGTAACGTATTCCTTGTCTTTTGGCTGATGATGTGCTATGAGTACGTCGATGACTTACTAGTCCCAAACGGCCAGCACATTCGCGACCGCAAACATCGCAACGCCATATAGTCATGCCACCACGACCTATGACACCAATGGTTCCCTTGCGTACCACGCGCTTCAATTAATGGCCGCGTAATTGTTTTTCACTAAACCTTCGGATGCCCGTCCGGATCATATTTCTCCAGACTGTCCGGCTCAATTGCAAGTCTTTCCAACATCTAAAAACAGCGCCAAAACAAAAAAGAGTTACCTAGTTAACATTCTGTTATCTCAGTTTCTGACCACCAGGATTTTGCTTACCTGATCTCAGTTGTCCATACAGCTGCTTCGGAATACGGTCATCGACCATCCGACGGACGTGACCTAGCCAACGAAGCTGACTCAACATCAGCAGGGCTTCCATCTTGTTCACCGCAGTACCTCAGTCTTTGGAACTATGTCCGACCACCGAATATCCAAAATGCGTCTTAGCCACGGCAAATGGGAACTGCTCAGATAGCGCGCGTTCCGCTGATACAATGTCCACGTTTCACTGTCGTACAGCAGTATGGACAGCACCATTGAGTGGTAGACAAAGAGCTTAGTGCTCGGCTTCATGCTGTGGTTCTTCCGGACACGTCTTTCAAGACGTGCGAAAGTAGAATTAGCTTTCGTCACACGAGCTCGTAATTGGCGGGCCGCTGACAGATCTGTGGACAAGTTGCTACCCAGACAGCGGACATCTGTGCGGCTGTCGACAACATCTCCATTAATGCGAATTTCAGGCGCAAGTGCAGAAACGACACTTTCGTCCGGAGAAGGCTGCAAAAAAGAAAAAGTCTCACCTGTGTTGACATCCAATCCAAACTTGGATGTCACGAGTGCGAAAGCCGTGGTCATAGCTGTAGATCATCTTCATTGTGAGCAGAGAGTTCGCTATCATCTGCGAACGCAAGCATGCGCATCGTTGAGGTATGTAACCGGGTTGGGGCGCCGAATCGTCGGATATTCAGCAGGCGCCCATTTGTCTGGTGCTCTACCTCAACTCTGTCCTCCCCAGAGTCCTGGAAAGCAACTGTTATCATGGCAGTCAAAAATGAACTAAGTAGAGCTGGGGCTAGCACACAACCCAGCTTCACGTCAGTGACAATGTCAAAATCATCACAAGTCGATCCACACGATTGCACACTCGCCCACATACCCATATGCAACATTCTAGTCAAACTGACGAACTTACCTGGACATCCAAACTTACCAAGTACCGTCCACAACGCCTAGTTGCCGACGGAATCAAACGCCTTGATGGAGTCCACTAAGAGGTCATACAGCGGTTGGTTGTGTTCATGGCAATTCTTCTAAAACTCTGTAGCAACAATCACCAGGTCGATCTTACTGGGACTCGCCTGGAATCTACACTGCTCCTCAGGAACATTGGCCTCCAAGAAGTTATCATTCAGTCAATTCAGGAGGATTGGTGCAAAGACCTCCTGTGTGCAGCTCACTAGACTGATGGCCCGATAGCGGTCAGGGTATTGCTGGTTATTCTAACCCTTAAACAAAGGTACTAACAGAGCGTCGTTGAAATCTTGTGGCACTTTTTTCAAGATTTCATACGGCAATCCATCTTCGCCTGCACCTCGGCAAATCCGGGGTGGGAGAAAGTGAAGATTTGATGGCTTATTGGGACAGGCTGTTCACGGTCACTCAGTCAATGTTAGCAAGAAGGCTTAGTAGGACACCAAAGTGTTTTCGCCAGATTTTTATTATATCCTGTGGCTGGATACACGAACAGCTGGCGTCCACGTCAAACAGTGCCTTGGTAGGTCAAATGGATGGTCCGAAAGTCGCCTTGAGCGAACCGCAGAGTTGCTTGTGTTGTCGGTGATCGGCGTAGCCGTGCATCCGCTCGCTTTGCTACCTCCACCAGTCGTCTTTGATTCCCTGAACACCTTCACCAGTTGACGGCAAGTACTTCGGAATGTCGCTTTCTTGTCTTCATTGTCCGGGTCCATTGTGGAAGCGGTAAACCCTGCATTCTTTCCTCGTATCAAGTTGGAGATAGCCACGTTGTTGTTGTCGGGCCAGTCCGGACGTTTCTGGTGTAACGTACAAGCCGGCCACTTCTACTCTAATTGTCCGTTACACTTACGGAGCAACTTTACGGCAAAGTATAGACGTCGTGAGACAGCGTTCTTCCGAAGTAAGGGTCCCAGCAACAGTTTTGTAAAAGGAGACAACACAAACAAGTATCAGCCAAAGGCCCTGTAACCTATGCACATGACGTAAACTAAAACGGCGTCAACAACACAGCAGCGGGCCCTGTAACGCAATTCAAATTCAACCGATGTGCGCTTGCTGGTTTTGACCGCATGTTACACTGGCGTTCGACACTGGTCGTCTTGAGGGCTGTTACAATGAGCTGTTCCTTGATGTGATGCTACATATCCTCAGGAGTAGTGGATATAGGAGCGTTTTGGAGACGAGCGGCAGAGCAACATTGCAAAGCAGCCCTAGTCTCGCATTTCTCCAACCGTTTGATGTCCAACTTCTGCCGTCATCCGAAAATTTGCATTCCGTCCAAGTACACACATGCAAATGATAAGCTTTCAGATAATTGCTAACAACCTTTTGAATATTGCCAAGAGATAAGATGATGCAAGAATGCAAAATGAATTCTGTTAAAAAGTGGAGAATTATTTACGGTAAGCCTGTATTTGCCGTTAATATGCACTTAGCCGTCTGAGTTGGTAGCGGGATCCACCACATCTCTACGTTTAAAATTCTGCACCGGAAGATTTAAACCTTGAATTTTCAAGTGAATCACTTTCTCCCGTAATCCCCTCCGCACAGTGAAGGACGGTGCGCACCTCAAAAACCACTTGGATGTCAACTCGTAGTTGCATGGCAGCCTGGAGATTTTTCATTCTTCCGAAGTTCTTCTTAAATACTTCATGGACGCAACAAAGAATTCCCTTCAGTCCCAGTCTGTTGTAAATCCACTCCCTCTCTAAGAGACTTGGCCGGTTGTCCAGTACACACACTGCATTGGATGTGGATGTACCCATCTGGTATACCGTACATGGAGTATGCACTTGCCAAACAACGGACTGGGGTCATCAGTGGAAATGCACAGTAATATCCGTTGCAAGTTTTTGATATCATTCACATTAATGATTGCGTCAGACGCGAGCGATGCGTTGGTCGTGCAATGTCGGTGTAACGAAACCTGGTATATGACAAACGTTGAAGCAGAGGAAAGTATTACACCAGAAGACTGTGTACAGCCACGATCGCCATTTTGCGAAAGACGGCTGTGTAGCCCTTTATAGTGATGACCGGCTCGGGACATCAACGATGCATGACACGGTTCCACTGGGTCCCCGGCTCCACTTCTATCTTTACACGTTGGATTTCTGTGTCAGGTTTCACAATGCACGTTGTCAGGTGACGGTTAGAAACGTCAGTCATCCACAACGAATGCAACTCAAGTTTGTTATCTATAGGCTGTTCTGTGGCTCTGACGGTTGTCGCGGAGGCCAATAAAGGTTTTCCGCCAGATCTGGCTGTCTTGCTTAGATGAGTCATGTGTTCTACTTTTGGTGAAACCGTGGCATACACTATCGCGACGTTAACATTTTAATGCAGTGGCCTATTTTGAAATGTTATGATAACAGATGAAAGATCCATTTTCCGGCAGCTTAGTGTGTGCTGGTGCTCTGGTCACTACATATGCAGCTCTGAAAGACGGAGATACGGTGAAGGCTTTAAGCTGCTGAGCAGTGTTCTTGTTGATAGACGACTGAGTAAGTGAAGGTAGCAGCATCCTGAGGAAGCAATTTCTCTGACATATTTTTAACTGATATACCAACAATCAAATATTGGAATGGCACTGACTGTCAAAACCACTACGGATTTTACTACATCGGTAATCAGGAATAAACTGGGGCTTGCCTGCACGAATACGAGCCTCTTAGCGTAGGTGTGCATGTTACTGTCCTGCGATCTACGTGTTACAAAGTAATGATTTACAAAAAGGTTTATACGGATTACTTTGACCTGACAAGGCTTTAGCTTACATCGGCTGCTAGCTTGATTGCGTGTGCCCAGGTAGAGTACAAACATCGTACAGAATGAAGGGATTGTCAGTTCTACCACATGGGCAGTTTCACTCCCTTCAATACATTGATCAAGTAGTGCTTTGTTTGTGGTCATTTGGTTACTCGTTAAACCCATTAATGTTTCACGGAAGAGGGACCTAACGACAGCGTGCTGCTGATGAAAGAATCACATCAATCGCACTCTATTTCGTTCTCTAAATTGACGTTGGAATCGGTTGAATGAATAAAATCAGGACACGTGAAAAATAACTTTGAAGTACGTCTCAGACTATGAGAGGTTGTTTCAATGAGGCATCTTCATAGATCATATACTGGTTAGTCAGACGTACAGCGTGGGAGGAAATAGTCTTATGAAAGCTAGTCATTTACGCATCACGGCGACACGTACACACAAACAACAGGGTAATGATTGATACACAGGCTAACTTTCAGTCTAAGCCTTCGAGACTCACGAACTGTGTTCAGTAGAGAAAAGGGTGGGACTGTCAAACTGAGATCAGTAAACTAAGTATTCTACTGCCCTCGTGTTGAGAGCAGTCGTCAAGCGATTTTCGCTCATCTGATTCGTTCTCGTTAATCTGGTTGATCGATTAGGCCGGCCTAAGTCGGGCAGGTATTTAACGGTCGGTACCATTGCTTCGGCTTCTCTGATCTATCGGGCTATCACTGAAACAGAATCTGAGGTCAGCTTCTTGCTATATTTGAGAATTAATCCGTCACATATTAGCAAGACCAAGTTTCTCACTTGTGAAATGTCATTGAATAATTCAGAAATTGCTGTTAAGGGAAAACAAAAATGTCGAAGTCGAAGAACTGTCCATCAAGTGACCTCGTTAACATGCCAATACTTGTGCAACTTGCCTAATGCTGATTATGCGCTCTGCAAAATGAAGGGAGAAAACAAGTCAACACTGATAGACGGGGTGATTGATCGGGACACTACCAATCCAGTCGGTCTCGACAACGGGTGTTTTCCAATTGGAACGGTTTTGTGAGGATTTTAAAAGTTTGCCCGTCAGATAACTCTCAACCCAAACATAGAGCGCAGGTTGTAAGATAACACTAGAAGATAGCTTATGAGATCATTTTCAAAAATCATTCAATGTGCTGCCATTATTTTCGTATTTTATAAACAACATCTGCATCGCCCCAATCATCCCAGAATGCTGAACACATTTTCTTCGTAATCTCGGTCGCTAACCTGGTGACATTCCGTCTTGACACAACGATCAGGATGTTGTTGTTTTGGGATATATCTAACCCACGCCACTTTGGTATAAACGAAAACAGTGTGGCCCGTAGCTCATTGCTTGAGTAGTTAACATATGATCCGTCATACCCGCAACGACTTTCATCTGAACGTATATCTCTAAGACTTACTGACTTTGCAGAAAATCGAGAATTTCCTCTCTGAAGAGAAACATACGACAAAGGATGACTGTGCTTTTCTGAGCATGCAAGCATGCGAACTTATACCGTAATACCGACTAATTCATAGCCGGGAAAGTTCTCAGTCAGCAGGACGTTCGTGCCCACTAGGCACACAGACCAACAATACCTACAAACACATATGCAAAATACAAAAAGACACGTACATACTACAGCGGTTCTTTGTTAATCATTTTACGTGACTGCTGTTTTCCTAGCTCCCAAAAAGATATCAGTTATTGGTGAATTCAGGTAAGTTTCCACTGCATCCCATCTTTTTGCCGCACCCCGTTGGATTTGAGCTAAGTTCTCACCATACTGCGTACAATTAATTATGCCAGTGTTTATGCTAACAAACACAACCTAAAATTCGGTTCTTCGATGTAATTCCACACGTGGTTACATGTATCAAACGTTTGTTAACAGTTACGAGGCGGTTAGAGGACGCGATCTGGGGTTGATATTTGGTTCATTCACAATAACAGCCAAAACAGAAGTACCACACAAGTTATTGAGATCAAGTTGTTGAAAGATTGGTTCCATTATCTTGCCTGGCCATCACGCTAGCAAGGGGATTCTTGCACTCATTTAAGATCGGTGTGAATATACAGCCTTCACTGCAAACCCGGGGGACGTCCCACAAACAGGGGACATTTGAAACTCTTTGTGATAATTTGTCCAATTCAACCTGCCTTGTGAGTGTTTGTTGTTTAAATCGTTTTAAACAATCAGCTCTTCGGTTTTCGGGTAGGTTCGATCTTTATTACCCCCAGTTCTTCGCACCTGTTGCATACCGTATTGAAGCCGTCGTCTTCAGTAAGATTTGTGGTGTAGTCCGTTGGGCACTATACAGTGTGAATTTAATACAATTGCGGTCTCAGTCGTTACGCAAAAAACCGTTCTGAACTTATTGGGTACCTCAGTTACAAACACTGATATTTGTTTGGTGGACATATCTACTAAAACACACAACTCTAGTCCAGTTTACTGTGCTCAACACAATGTTACATATCAAACTAGAATCGGTAGTGTCCCGATCAATCACCCCGTCTATCAGTGTTGACTTGTTTTCTCCCTTCATTTTGCAGAGCGCATAATCAGCATTAGGCAAGTTGCACAAGTATTGGCATGTTAACGAGGTCACTTGATGGACAGTTCTTCGACTTCGACATTTTTGTTTTCCCTTAACAGCAATTTCTGAATTATTCAATGACATTTCACAAGTGAGAAACTTGGTCTTGCTAATATGTGACGGATTAATTCTCAAATATAGCAAGAAGCTGACCTCAGATTCTGTTTCAGTGATAGCCCGATAGATCAGAGATGCCGAAGCAATGGTACCGACCGTTAAATACCTGCCCCACTTAGGCCGGCCTAATCGATCAACCAGATTAACGAGAACGAATCAGATGAGCGAAAATCGCTTGACGACTGCTCTCAACGCGATGCGAATGGAATGTTTGGTTTGTTAATTTTTCTAACGTACATGTCGAAAACCTGTTGTTTTCCGAAGTGAAAGCGAAAAATCAACAGTTTTAGCATTGCGTCTTCTCATTTTTATGGATTTTTTTTCAGGACAAAAGCAATGTCATTATAAAAAGTCGAATTGGTTCCGAAGCCTCTTCATTTTTATTGGTTGACTTGGCTCTACTGGTAGTTTGTTTTAACGTTTGACGCACTTAAACAACTTGTTTCCCCCAAATGCTAATGTAACCAGTTTGATGCCGCGTGTGCGTGCAGTTCTGATTGGTCAGCGTGCTGAAGGGCCATTTTACTCGAGTGTTTGACAGTGAGTGTATGTAGCTTTCTGCCTATCATTATTCGACTTCGCATTGATGAGTTCAAGTCTAATCCGTTTACACCCTCCCTTTTTCTTTTGCGTTGTGCACTCCTGATTTTTGACAACACTTCCTCATTTGTGGGTTAACTCCTTATACCCGCCACTACCCGTTCTAATAAGTTACTCAAATCCTTCTGTCCAATTTTCCTACGGTTTCCACTTCACACAACTACTAGTTGCAGTCGCTCACCACCGCTTCTTCCGTAATTTGCCGTGGGTTTGCTGGAATGCATTGTGTCAACTCCATATGATGCACCTGTAGATTAGATAGATCGCGGGCTGCTGTCATGGTATCGTTTTCGTTTTATCATTTGTCCCCTCAGACAACTGTACTCCTCGGTTTCTTTCACTGGTTTTAGAAGTTCTCCTGTTATCGGTAGATGTGTACAAGTTTTCTCTCCAGAATTCTCGAAACTGAACTGTGATGCAGTTTCAGCAGGAGTATTGCGCCTTTCGAATTGCACCGAATAGGGTTTGTTTCTGGATAACTCAGCAAGTTACAATAATCGCATTGGAAGTTTGAGGGCTGCTTCAACGTTGCCATTCGGATGCCTTTTGTGCCGACTGCTTGCATGGTGTACAAATCCCCACTTTCGGTCAACATTTTGAATTCACTGTCAGTGAGCTGTGGTCCGTTGTCTTGTTCAGGTGCGCCGTATCGCGCAAACTGGGCTTGGAGTTTACTAACGACCGCTGTGGCAGTAGCCGAGCTCAGCTGAAAAGTAGCAAAAGTGGTCTAATGTGACGAAGTATTGTTTAATACTGAACGTTAAGATGTCTGCAGACATTACTTGCCAAGGTCTTTGATAGATATATCTCATCTGCATTTTCCCCTTAGTCTGCATCAAACCAATATTCCGACAGGCAATACAGCTTTGCTCGTAATCTCACACGGAAAATGACAGTTGAGGCCAATAGACATGCCGCTTTACTCTCCGGATACCGCTGTTCATTCCTCTGTGGGATAGACGAACATGCACCAATATTTTCCGTCGGAATTTTCTCAAAAGCGCAATTCTCCATCCTCTAAATTTTAAACCATCTTCCTGGTAAAGTGATTAGGGTCTTGATAGAAGCCTGCTAGTACTTTGGACAACTGTTTTTTTCTATCGTGAGGTCATCCGTTCCTAATTGTTTCCGTCAGTCGCTGAAACGTAGCGTCTTGTGCCGGTGCTTCTTTGATGTCTACGATCAGGGCGATTTGCACCTTAGTGTGATCTATATCCACAATAGTGTCAAACAGAATAGTTTCGAGAGAGGAACCTTTTTCACAAGCTCTGGATAACACGTCACTTATGTGCTTGTGAATCGCAAGTTGATAGATCAACTCAGCATCATATTTCTATATTTCCATTAGCATTCTCTGTAGCCTACTCGGTGCAGCTGTTAACGGTTTTTTCACCATAGTGTCTAACGGTCTGTGGTCGGTGTGAACTATTGTTCTTTGACCGAAGATACAAATTCCGAACAGTTTCAGCGTGAACAGCACTGCTAGAATTTTCTCTCCAGTTTACGCATAGGTCTGCTACATAGGTGAAAGGCTCCTTATTTGATAATTTGTCAGCCCTCCATGTTGTAATAATGTTGCCCCCAGGCCAGCTTCATTGCTACCACACTGAATAACCATAAGTAGTTCCCGGTAGGGACTCCTGTGGTAACTCGTTTTGTTTTGCTGAATGCCGTCTGTTTTTCCTCCCCACAATTCAGTGGTAATTCTTCATGGGTGAACATGCGGATGGGACGAATCATGTCCGACAAGTTCAAGGGAATTATGTCATATAGTTGACCATACCCTTCAATCGTGACATTGATTTCACATTCTTAGGAGCTGGCATCATAATGAGAGCCGTATTCTTCTCGGGGTCTATTTTGAGTCTGCTTGACGTCAGTAAATACCCATAAAAAGTGACCTATTTTCCTCGGAGTATCACTCTGTCGCGTGAAAGGGTTCGGTCGTGATCCACTATAGTTTATCCAAAAATTAACTAATCATCCGACGCACGCGTGATTCCTTTCAGTTTGTCAAACGTCTGCATTAAAATTCGTTCAGAAACTTCGCCTGACACCTTCGGTCCGAGCGACAAACCTAACCGATGAAAGTATCCAAAAGGGCTCCATACATTGTATGACAACCGAACTGCTCGTCTAATTCAAGCTGCCAAGAGACTGAAGATAAATCTATATTTGTGAAAAACCGGATTTGACCCAGCTTCGGTAAAATGCCATCAGTGGTAGGTAAACAGTAGTTTTCTATTCGGATCACCTTATTCAGTAGCCTCAGATCGAAACACACACGGGTGTTACCTAGCTTCCTCAACGTTGCGGTAACTTGACCGACCCCGTCCGTGGGTTTCTGTACCAGAGCAATCACGCTGAGAAGTTAAGCATATCTATCCATTCTTGAGATTAGTATCAGGCAAGGTTGGAACTCTAACGTTTTGCGACGTATCGTTCGATATGGTCAGCAGCGCATGTGATCCGGGTACGATAGTTTCCTTGAGAAAACTTAATGACATGACATAAACTGATGCGCCGGAATCTAGCTGACATCTGCTGTTTCTATTTACAATTAACACTTCCGTCCGCTTGATCTGCTGACTCGGCTTGCCATCCCAGTCACATCTTCGTCGATTGGACTGACTTCAGGCGAACTACACTACCTTGAACAATTACTGTTCTCTGCACCTCATGCGTCATTCCATCAGCTGGACGCTTCTTTCTGACAGAGATGTCTGCCCTCGCAAAACTGGAATGAGACGGCCCAGCTGGTAATCTGCCTCTGGCCGTGGCGTTTAACACCAGCTTATGCTCCGCCTTCAAAGACACCATCCTTTGTTTCCTTGTCTCTTCGCTGTTGGGAATATCGATAAATTGGACTGGCGTCAGTTTATGAAAGTTTAGTAACCCCTTGGTTAGAATGTAACTTTCAACGCTGATGGCCATTCTGTTTTTGATAAAGGTACCCCTTAAACACTTGAAGAGCTCCTATGATTTTTCAATTTTTTCCTGGGTTCCTCGGTTTTTCAGGAAAATCCACAAGCGTTCGAATGTTTAGTCGGTTTGTTCAAAACGATATCCTTTTATTGTGCGGAAGATCATTCTCAATTTAATACTTTCCTGTTCGTCTGCGTGAATTGATTTTCCAAGAATTTGCCTTCCCCATTTCTGATTGCGTGTGGAAACATAATCAACTGGAGTTGTTTAGTGACCTCCGATAAATTGACCAACAAGCAAAATTCTTCATAACTCTGTCTCCATAAACACCAGTCGTTTACAAGCCTGGTTCTGTTGTTCACATCCAGCTGTCCAGCAGAAGCAATCCTCAACGGGTTAGTTACCGTACTTACTTAGCTGACTGAAATTTTCTCCTCTTCCGAAACCACGCTGAAAACGTTACTTTTCGAAATGAATTAAAAAATGACAGCAGTTGTGGCTCTAATGACTTACACTCAGTTGTGTATTCTCCACTGTCACATACTGTCACAGCCTCACAACAATTGTACTACTTCTCACTGGCGCCGAATGACTCAAGATAGCAATACGTCAATCAAGCACCTTCAACTAGTCATGTTGTCCATATTGTTTTCCGGTGGGATAGTAGTGGTGTCGGTAGTGCGGGTTGATCGTTCAGGTATTCATTTGTTCACCCAGTTTGGCATTCCGGTTGTAAACTACTCAACACCAGACGAGATGACATCATCAGTGCGTAGGCGTCTGAGGTCAGACAAATCTTTTCATTGGTACAATTACCCTAAACACAGGGCCAGTATCTACGAGGTGCTGCCGCTCATGAACAAGACCGCCGCCCCCGGAGACAGCTGTCGATGTGCCTCCATCCAAATATTCAGTAAACACAATATATTCGTGGTTCATCATTCACGACACTAGGGCTCACCAATACTGATATTTCTCATTAGTCGTCACCAAAACGGCGGAATCATGTATCCCTCGTGAGGGTTTGTTCTCCCTACTGGATCTGCTACCCTTCAAAGTGATGGGTGTAGCTGTCTGTGCCCCCCGCTGAACGCACGCGGTGGTCTGTAGAAGAATGGAAGACAATTGACCCCCGGAAGTATAAGACATGACTAAAAGCTTCCAGGAAACATAGAGTCGCAATTTCACGATAGTTATTCACACACCTGTTATCCTTAGCGATAGCCGATTTACGCGCCGCCCTTCTGGCGGACCTTATTTTTCCTAGAATTTCCTGATACAGAGCTTATTTACCAAAGATTTTCTCCCTACCTTGGGTTCTTTAAGAATGTACGGTATGTACATGAGCAGAATCAGTCCACATCCCATTGACAGTGTACCTTACAGTGCAATCTGCAGCTCCCCTAACCTAAAAATACCTCCACTCCAGTCCACCCAAAAACTTTCCTAAAATTTCACCAACTACAACTTAGATTCAAACTAGTGAGGTAACAGCCCCATCCTTGGTATTGTGTAGTGTTCATAACTGTCAAAAATAAAATTAGGCATGTTCCGTAAACATTTACACTGTCTGTCGTTCCATTATAGTCGTTGTGCCAACAGCTTATCGCCTGCGCGTACGTGCTTTCACGATGCGCAGGCAGTTAACCGTGGACACCATTTTGTCCCATACTCCAACACCTGACAGAAATGTACACAATATGTTCTGATCACAAACGAACCTACTTTTCAATTGTTTATGTGTTTCAAACTGGGAAATAATCGACCGAAATTGATGAGACATAAACTTGCAAGGCACATAGTTGCCGCATGAATGCGTGGCCGAAGTTCTAGTCCCGGCCGTAGCAGGGTTAAGCACTTCTGATAAACTCTAACAAGAGCGTAACTGGAGTGTGGTACTTCTTTTCGAACGTATCTGTCAGAAAGTTCTGTCTGAATATGGAAGCTGTAATCAATTCTAGATGTTCAATTTACACAAAAACCAATCCTGCCTACTACACACCAATAAAACATTTGGTTCATGAAGCAATAACAGACAGATGAGCGGAACATACGGAATAACATCAGGAACGACCAATATCTGCGATTCCAGAGCTATGAATCAATCAAGCCTGAACGTCGCATTATATGCTGTTTGACCGGCAGCCCAAAAATAATCTGTATGGGGTAAAAGCAGATGTAGAATCGAACAAATTATTTTACATCTTCGTTAATGCTACATATTTGAAACGATGTGTTCCCTTTATCCAGTTCATCAGGACGGCAATAAGACATGCATTGCGAGACGCAAGCATCTTGTTTATTCTCCTCAGTCGATTTAATAAAACATTCAGTTATGTAGGTTTGGCGCATGGCGACAAACACAATGAAATAATCGGACGTCACATGGGTTCAGTTAGGGTGGGTTAAACGGTTTCACTGCCACGGCAACGAAATTGATTGCGTCAGCACCTTATGCCAGCAGAGGGCCGGTGCATGACACCCAATTAACAGCACCTCGGAAAGCGTCATCATCTTAGGTTTGCGATTGCCCAGTAGGACCATGAACAAACTGACGGAGTCAACCACATGACCGATTACAATTAGTTGCCAGTACTCGTCTTCTGGCCACCGGTTCCAATCCAGACTGGATAATGCCCCTTGATCCATTTCGCCTAATATAGTCCACCGCAGAATTGCAACACGAAACACGGTACACGGAAGGCCAGCTTATCTTTCAGGTTCGATCTCACCATCAGCATTGTACTTAACTAGACTCACGAGGCTGCCGCAGGAAAGCTACGTCCAAGTGACCTTTTGAACGGGAGTTTACTCAAAGCTGCCTGTGTTTTAACAGCAGGTGAAACCTCAGCTGAAATTTTGGCGATCGTATTCGAAATGTTGGTAAGTTCAAAATAACCATTTATCATAATCGAGTTTTGGCTTTTTTTGCCTTTTGCTAATCTAAGCCGTTTGAAGTGACCGTTCTTGCTCTAATTATCAGGTCCTGAGCGACATTCCATTAGTGCGAAACTGTTAAAGTTCGTGTATTGACTTCTCTATGAGGGGTTTCTCTATACCAGCTTAATCAGTGTACAGTCACAACGTTTGTTTACTTTGACATCTAGGACGTAGAGCGTACTGTCCATTTGCGCTACCGAAGTGAAATTAAGCGAAGGGTGCGCTGCGCTTAAAAATCACTGGGTAGTTGTATGACGACAAGCGTGACTTTACTACACCGGCGGTACCTACGATAACTCAGAATTACGATCTGAAGTTGGTGTTCTAGTTTGTCCATGAAAAATCTGCTCGCAGTTGACGTCCATGAAATCCCATTACGACCTCTTTCGATTGTCGGTGCAACTCGCCATTGAACGTGAACAAAACATCTAGGACGCATCGCAGTGGTAGATGTCGCAAGTCTTATTTTTGTTTGATCGTACGAAAAGTTAATTTTCTTCATCGACTAAACATTTGCGAATAGCGAAGTTACATAAAGGGAGCTCATGCGTCCGTGTTTAACACAGCTTTCGCTTACCGGATGAGCACATTCAGATTCATGAATACTGTGTTTACAAAAGTTCCGTTGCACAGGTTTCAATATTTCTGCCAACTCTCCGACGATTGTGTGATATGTTGAACTGTTGGTATAGATCTCGGGAAAACCGCACAGACGTGGGATCATGGATCCAGTTCATTACATTTGGTTAAACAGATTCGGTTATTATAATCCTAGTAATTTTTAGGAATGGGTGATTTGATTTTAATTAGCTCCTTTTATCTTTTTATTCCCTGTCTTTCTGAACTTGTTAACATGAACGTATTGATAGCAGCTTGTTCTTATTGTTGAATCGCAACCATGACACCTCTTCTGATCGAGCAAATGGGATTTCGTCACGTGCACGCGAAATTTTCAAGGCGTCCAGATGCTTAAGGACACTGGGACTCTTATGGGATGTAAATCTTGCGGATTACATTATTGGGGATATACAGGGGATGTGATAATTCCGTGGATAAGCGAACAGAGATGCAACAGAAGACTTGTTAGCACGTCAGTTAACTGATGTGGTTGATTACATCCGTCAATTGACAAGCGTTGTTATAATAATCCCTTCAAAACGACGAGTACCACTCGATCTTGAAAGTAATTCACCTAACAATAATGCCCCATTAAATTAACTCCCCCCATGATTCAACAGATATTTTTTAATACCAGGTTTTTGACAGTTATACGTGGCGGACGTCACTTTGGGTGCATCCATTTCAAGATATCAAAGTACAGTTTATCAAGCTCAGCTTTTCTGGCAGGTCTTAGTCAACGCAGAAGTACGAAAAGAGCGTCCAATATTGTTTATCGGACTCCGACCACTGCGCCGCCTGAGGTTACTTAACATACCTTGCCGATGGTTGAGGCGGCCGCAACCAAAACACGTCATCCGGATTTTTCTGTTCGTTTTCAATGGGGGCTGTCATGACCGAGCACAACTAGTTATCTAAGGCAGAGTTTCACCCCTTCCACTTGCTCAACCCGATTAGAAATGGCTACCTGCTCCGTGTATGCTCCTATCCACGAAGAATTCGTGTTTGCCTTTTGTCCAGTCACCCTGTCCCGTGTCTGTTTATTCTGATCAGCAAGTGCTGGTTAGTCACCCCGCTTTGCGTGACTTCACCAACCAAACTGGAATGAAACGGATCGAAAACTAACATTTCCGCTGGTGTTTGTTCCGTAAGTTCTTCGAGAACCTTCGAGTCTTTCCCATACGTACTCAACAAATCAACTTTCCTGTAACTCATTATTGTTTTCTATTTTTGGGTTAAGCCGCCATTATCATTTTACGAAAAAATGTTTAGGATATCACGGGCCCTTTGATTTGTCCACTTGTGTCCGATGATGCATGTCGGTATCTAGCTGTGAGCTACCTGCCAGTTATTCAGCTAGTTGTTACCAGCCGGTTGCAATCAATCACCGTCAACACTATCCGCAAGTTTGGGATCATGCACAATAGCGATGTGGTCCAGACAGAGCGTACACTCTTATGGTGGTCAGTCCAACCTTGTGGCAGTCACCGGTCATCTACCTTATTTGAATAAGAGACCTGCTAGTGTAGATTATCGCACAGTGTCAGAACCTCAGTTTGCCCCGTATTATTTGAGCAGCAAGGTCAGAGGTCGAGATAGTGTATGGTGTAGTAAGCAACTAGCTTCTTTTGAACCCCCAAAACAGCAATAATACATCATCCGTTAAAAAACGGAACTCTTTAAGCCATCACTATGTTTGGGCTGTACATGGGTTAAGAGGTTCCAAACAGACTGAATGAGTTGGTTGCAGAAACACACCGTCACGCGGATCGCAAGTTGTAGCATAATTCAATTGGCAAGGTAGACCATGTGTGCGTTGAATTGCGTAAGAGTTCCCAGAAGCCGTCATGAAAATACACTGTAGCGAACACGGGCATTCCCAGTTATTCATCACCAGGCTAGAAGCAATTTTACAAGGGCTCACTCAGGGATAAACGGAGAACGAATGATTAATGAGGTCAGTTGACTCAATATCGAATTGTAGTCAAGACTCTACATGAAAAATGGATCACGAAAGACTAACAGAATGAAGGTAGTTCCAAAGTCTAAACGGTATGCCTCAGGGCACAAAAAGGTGGGTTGTACGGGCGAATTCCAATAGTTTCAGCTGTGGATAGATTCCTACATCAAACTGCCATCTGCTGAGTAACCGTTACTCGGCAGATTAGGCAAAATACCTCAACCACATCAACAAAGTGGTTAAGGTCCACCAAATATTATGGCGCCGTTGACTGACTTCGTTATCCCACTGTTGTGATCGTTTCAGATAGAGTATCACCAATGAACAGTAGGCCGATGTGCATGACTTCTTTTTTGCTAAATACTGTTGGTCTCTTTCATTCCGCCGTAACATGGCTCTGTCTATGAAACTTTTCTGGCGACCATTTTGTATGAATGTCATACGTATGAATGCCATTTAATCGACTGTGCATATTCCTACGGCGCAGCCTATCAGACAATTACTCAGACTTCTTTTCAGAGTAAGTGGCAGAAGACTGTTGAAATGGATGTAATAACCTGTGGTGAAAATCTATTCGATTCGCCACTTATTGAAACCTCGGCACAATAGAAGACCTAACAAGGGACCAATACAAACGTCGCGTTAAGATACCACATAATCACTGGACACACAACTTCAATTATTCGCCAGTTTTTTGTTCTGTATTGCACCAATCAGCTTACAGCCTGTGACTATGCACGTGTCAGTGTGCTCGGCCAATGACAGATTCTGATTTCTCTAATACTGATATCCATCAATAAATGCGGGTGCTTTTCACATGGATAACAACCACTTTCTGCAACCAGTCAGAAGTTTTCTCCTTATTACTTACACAACGGGTTTCACTTCGAGTGCGATTTCTAAGGGTATTCGAAGTCCCTAATTCAGGTTATCACAAAATCAATTCAAATATCGTTCTTACTAGCCGCGCACTGAGTTTAGCCACCAGCATAGTGGCTGTAGTCGGGCTTCAACACAATTTCCTACTCAGCGAGAGAAAACTTGACGAAAAATAATAATATAATAATTTCCATATAAATGTTATGTAATTAGCCTGATGATGAATAACCGAAAACGAGCTTGTTCGCTACACTATTGTTTTCTGATGACTACCCCGGGGATTTTTAACAATATTCTGTTTCTTAAGCCTGGTAAATGTGCTAACATCGCTTTCCTTAATGAGACAGCGTGCATTAGCAAAATGATTGCCGTGTTAAAAGATCAGACTATGTTTCGGACAACGGAAAGTCGGAAAGATAAAAAATCTCAGGTCCAGAAAATGATACCCAAATCCGTAAGATCTCCAAACCAGATTGAAATTATTGATTCATCAACATGCGAAAGAATTTGTCTCACAGGTAAGGTGTTTGCTAGATTGTGCGGTTTACCCAAAATTCACAAAGCGGAGGGGCCAGTTAGAGCACCTTTGGACAGGTGGAAGTCCACATATCCCTCACTAGCCAATTGGTTGTCAATCACGGTAGATCCTGATAGGCGAAAACTTTCGCAGCATGATTAACGCGATTACTTTAACTTCGTGAATGTAGCCAAGGAAGTTATTTTAGATCGGAAATCACTTTTTTGACGTTCCGTCCCTATCCACTAACGTCCCGCCCAAGGATACCATGAATCACCTCTGTTTATATCGAATATAATGATATAGACATTCAGACACCATTGGTCGAATTCAAATAGTTTATTTGTATATACTGGCAACGTACGATTTAATTTCAGTGAGGAAATTTGTCGATAGAATGACGGTGTCAATGGCAAATGTTTTCATGCTAAAATTAGAAAACGAACAGGTGAACATATCCGTGGGTCAATGCAATTTTTGTAGGGGATACAGATGACATCCTGTGCATAGTCTATAAGATGTAAATCTGGGGGCTAAATTTAACCGCACACAACGAGATTAACAATTTTCGTTGGAGACCGGAATAAATGGTCAGGTGACCTTTCTGGGTGCACATATACACACACACCACTGTGATGATTACTTAGTTCAGCGCGCAATACGTAGGAATTGTTGAACTGATGAGATTTTGGCGAATCCCGGTAGAAATATGAACTCCGAGTTACCTCAGCATAGGATATTTGCATCATAAATTAAGAGGCTGTTTCAAAAAATGGCCTGTGACGGAAAAACTGTTAGGTTTTTCTATTAGGTGCTGCTCTGAAATTGGTGCACAAACTGCAAGTGTCGGTGCTTCAGGCACCACAACAGAAATAAATCGACTAACCCAATACATGCCCGTTGCATAAGTCAATGACCTATTGGGTGAACCGTCTTCAGCCGTTATAACTGGACCACCCATCTTAGGTCGTCACCGTAACCTCATATCTTATACAATGACTACTTACCCAGCAGATAACGTTAGTCAGTGTTGCTCTTAGGAACTGGAATTATAGGAAGTTCCTTAAGCGTTGACAATTATTCGTTGTTTTTGCAGTGAAACGGTTCTCTCAGCCATTGGTTAATGACACAGAAGTCCAACAGTGTCAAACACCGTTTGTCTAACAATATCCGCATGCAATAATTCTTCCTCAAATTTTTGATCAAATAGCTGTTTCTTACTGGAACAGCCTGATGAAAGATTAACGGAACTACGATTAGACGGGAGTTAAACCGGACTTCTCTAATTTATCGGTTGGCGTTGTCAGAAATTAGACCGCAATTAGGTGCAGGTAGCATTGTTTAGATCTGGATCACTTCCACTGTATTACAGCAGGTAGTCAAAGTGAGCATACTGTTCATCCACATGGCCTCGCTGTTCCTCGCTTAATCGTATCACGCGTAACAGGCTTGTCAACTCGGTGGCTCAGTACCAGTGGATGTAGAGACCAGTTTCTCTTCCGAAATTAGTTTCAGTCCTAATCTGTCCATTAAACGATCGCGTTGGTTCTATCGATTTACGTTAGGAAGTACACACTAAAAACTTATTGGTCACACTGGGCGCCAGCGTGCGAGCCAAATGACGACGTCGTTCGTGGCTGAGTTAGCAGTCTCAGAACGTGAGAATGGACGCGCATATACCAGTTGCGTCACCCTAATCAGTTCGCACGCACACTCATCAGAGCAGCTACAACTTTCTTGCTAGCCAGCAAGTATAAACTGGTCGGTGGTAGCCGCGTTTGACACGGGAACGTCGAACTAAAACGTACATTGTGATTTCAACAGTGATCACAGGAAATGCACAACAGTAGCTGTACTCTCTCTGATCACATGTTAAACCAATGTAGTGGCCTAATCAGTCGAATGATAAAAATGACCAAAATATGGTAATGTCGAAAACAGGTTGTTACGGTAACGGATAGGCTCAACAGGTAAGTGTACAAACAAAACAGAAGACGTATCGGTAAAATAGGAACGACTCACTGATAAGCCGAGGTCTGCTGGGTTGAGTAGACCATCACAACAGAGGAAGACAGCGCCAGAGACGAGGTCCGGGACACAACCGACGGATAGTTCCACTAGGCGTGAGATGATAAGCGTTGAACGTCGACGGATCAGCCAAAACGCGGAGCTAAAATATTTCACCGTGAAACACCTTTACCAGGTCAAAAATCCGAACAAACAAAGAAGACAGAGATGATGCACGGTAACTCCCGTTTATTCGTGTTGACGATTAAATTCAAAAGTGAAGTGGATGGTTTCAAATAAGTGTACAGATAAGGTTAACTAAACGGTAAATACAAAAACATACAAAAATGAATTATGAAATACAACTGTGAATTGTGGACACTAGAACAACACGAACAAGCGGAGCGAAACAGCAAACGGTGATAGATCACTTTGTTGATTTATTTCGGTGTAAAAACGAGCCGTTGTGAGTAAAAATAAGTCGAAGTTCGCTGAAGGTTGTTTCAAATGATGTTGCATTTTTGCATGTCCTATTCAAATTCATGACAAGAAAAATGTCCCCGTATTGTAAATAATATTAAGAGTCGGCGAGTTTGGGTTGAATCAATCATATACTCATTTACTTTACCAGTCCACATTTTAATTGGGTGCCACTTTTAAACCAGAACACCGACTTTCAACCAAAGTGCGAGGACCTGACCGAATCGCGCATGAAAACATTATGGAGGAGTATTTAAGGTAAAGCACGTTAGTGGGTGCGACCAAACAATTACGCGATCAACATATCTGCCAAAACTTTCAGGTCACGAGGCCACACCCTTCTGTCAAATGTTTGTGTGCACCGCCCGGGTGACCAAATTGCCAAAGTTGAGGGGTGTAAGGTTGACAGCGGAGCGTGAATCGGCAAGCCCATCTAAAGTGGGCGAGACGCCAGATGGCACCAACTCGGATTTACTTCGTCTACATTCAAATGTGTACATCCTCCGATCGCAAAATACACTGTTTCACAAGCCGTTCTATGGAATGCCGATATTTTTAAAACAAAGCTTAATTGATTGTTCAGCGTGATTCTAACAAAATGTCTGACGAGCATTGTCATGGTTTCGTATACAGAGGTCATTTTGACGCACCTTGTGCAGCTTATCATTCAACACTGAAGTGAACGATATATAAGCCTTCCTCATGGAACAGAAACGGGTAGTAGTTGACTACGTTTTATGTGCGCATACCATCATACGGTTTGAGAAGACATGCTTTGTAGTGGGTTTCTTTTAAGTAGCTAGGTTCTGAGTTGAACACCACTAATAGTTGATCACAGGTTTCGCATTCTGACGGACCTCCCAGCCAATATGGCCCGAAAAGAAGCAACAGACTCTTCTTCTTCCCGTTATGAATCATCGTCAGTGCACGTCCTCCTTACTGTCGGAATTTGAACTTCGGCTTCGCTTCTGGTTCAGCCAAGCCGGATAGAAGTAGACATTTTATTTAATAGATCTCAAGTTTAAACTACAACTAAGGCCTCCGAGCAACTGAACAAAGAATCAAATATCCACAAGTAAACTCTTCTGGCAAGCCTTGGACTAGGGGAAGTAAACAATTATATGATCAGAAAAGCGCAGTCAACTAAGGAAATAGGAAAATCGACAACGTTGTACACCCTACATGACTGTCACTGTTTCGTTGTTTACGGGCCACAACACGCCATAATTTCTTTTGGTGACGTTTTGTGTATTGATCAACCGTGTTCACTTGCTGTGGGTACCATGGAAAAATTCTTTGGAAAAGCACAGATTTTGGTCATCATACTTCCATTGTCTTTCCGACAAATACATTGCTTATCTTGCGAAGTTACTGATGGTTTTCGTTATTTTTCATTTTGATGGTTCAATATTAACGTAGTTTAATAATAATTCAGTAAAGTAAGAAGGTGCTAGTTCAGCAACAGATCAACAGGTTTAGTATTAATAAGTTAAGGGTTCAGATTCCAAAACACAATCACAAATTCGTCTTAAAAAAAAACTTACGACTAAACCAGTTGACTATGAAGCACTACATGAATTATCTGTGATGTTTAGTCGTGTTTCCTGTGAACAGGACGTGTGATATTACAATAGGTATTAATTAGTACTACCATTCGAACGCTGTCTCAAGAGATCTATGGTTTCATAGCCATCTTGATAAAAACGTGACTATCGGCACTAATTTACAGGTGATACTTCAATTATTTTAACTCCACAATCGTGAACATCTAATCGAATTTGTTGAATAGGCCGGCGAACAATTGGTTTAGTGCTACCTACAATCGGATGGCTCATTATATGATTACAATTTCAATGAAGAGAACGGTAGTTAAATTGTAGTAAGCGGCCATTTTTACTATTCGTCACTTATTCAGCATGTGTATTTAGTTTCCAGCATACCTGTATTTTAAACATATTACAAACCATCAGTTTGATGATGAGTCATTCTTGACAGGAATTGACCTGGAATCTTACATTTCTTACTTTTTTCCTAGCAGCTCTATGGTGCTTCCACTTATTACAATTCTTCTTGTATAATGGTTGGCATAGATTTTGCGGCACGCGTGGAAGTAGTGTCGTAAACTAAGTCCCAGAAGAGACTCAAGTGAATGTGACTTGAAGTAAGACCAGTTAGCTGATGGCAAAAGAACAAGCATTTGTTCAAGGCCATAGACGTTGGATAGGAAGTTACCTGTTTCATATGATTAGTTTTAAACTGGCTAGTTACAAACAAATTAGATTTAGCTCAACATCACTGTGCAAAAATATAAGATGAATAGAAATTTACTTCACAAACCCTTACCTCAACTCAGCCCTGAAACAAAACACTTCCATCGTTTACTAGTTCGCTGACTTTACATCTTGAAGATTGAGTGGCTCATTAAACCGAAAATAACGGCTAAGTACTGGTTGCACTTTAGAAGACTATGGGGGTGCTAGTTGGAGTTGCCGATGCACGTACCATCTGCTGGATTTACCTGTTTGTAAACGTATACCTGGTAAACATAATGTCTTGAAGTTAGTACACAAGAATCATTAATCCAAGAAACTCAGCATGAAAACCGCGGTAGATTCCGTACGCGCCTCAGTAATTCTGAATTATTCTACATTCAAAGACCGTCAAGTGCAAGCCTCATTTAGTTTAAATTGAACTTTGATGGTTTCCTAAATAGCAATCCAATAGTCACTACCACATGACACTGAAACATCTGGGCATATCAGGCGATTGTAAAGGTCTGACAAGCGACTTATTTTAATCAAGTGTAGGTGAAATCACTGATAACTTGCATAACCTGCCAAAAGTTTGAAAACTGTCTGGTTCGATTCAAAACACTAACGGAAACTATTTGCGTCAAACGCAAGCCATGTGCAAGTGCGCTTGTGTTAAAACTGTCAGACTAGTTTAAATAGGATTTTGCTTGAATTGTTGATCACATATACTTTGAGCGTTGCTTCACGAAGCTTACAAATTTTAAGTGCATTGTAGTATATATTTTCACTTCAGCTAATGATGATAAATTGTTTGGTTTTGATTTGCCCACAACCGATAAATCCACTGACAGTTCAACTGTCATTTAAAATAATCAAGTTTTTGGGTATTAGGTTTTATACGTTTAATTTCTAATTCAGTGCAACTTGGACAAAAAGCCCAGTATGCAATATCCCAGCATATGACAAGTGTTTCTGGACCCAAAAGATTTCATGCGATTTTGATATAAACGGTACCTGCTTCGGGTTCGAGCTCATCCCGAGCGCGTTCCACGCCTTCACTTATACGTAAGCTTCCCGCAATGTTAAACGCTAACATCCGCACCCACATAAGTAGTTGGTGATACAATATCTCTGTTTCATTAGTACTTATAGAAACTTGATCTGTGACGTAACAAAGGTCGTTTTCGGTTGACACCGATAGGTATACAACTTTGTTCTTCTACGCCATTACTTTTGAGTGGAAGTAAGTACCAGTTATTACTGAGGCAAAAACTTTAAAAAAAAATGTTGCGACACTCGATTCAGGATACTTGCCATTCAAAAATGATGTCTGATTATGTTAAACTGAACTGAAATATTCTGTCTTCAGAGTAATCAACGGATAGGCGTTATCGTTTGCTAAGCAGCCCCCTTACCAAGCTCCAATATTTCCGCTGTCAACTAACTGGAGAGCCCAAAACGGTAGATCACAGCTTACCATATGTAGATCGTTGTATCTGAATTAAGTCGTTACACCGATTTATCAGTTGCGATAGGAATCCGAATGATATTCTGAGAACTTTCAGAAAGTCATGCTGTTCCCACTTTTGTTGATATGAAGTTTCCATGGCATCCGACCGACTGAGGTCAAATATTCCAGATTACAACACGCATATTCCTTCTCAGAAGGGTCAGCAATAATCCGGAGTTGTTTCTGTCTTGCTGAATGTTTGCTGTACCTAATGATTAAGTTGAAGGTCATTTTCACACCAGCGTCAGTGTAATTAAATAGAATGACCTTTGTTCATGACTTTGTAGGCTTTTAAATGGAAAGAGTAAATAAAAGACTAGCGCTTGCAGATGATTTTCGTTATTGCCTAATATTGTAATCCTAAGCTGAAAAACTTAAAAGGAACGGTATAGTTACAGTTATTTCGCTATTATCAACTCGTTTAGAGTTACGATGTTCACATAAAATTCATCAGCCGAAGTTAGTCATTGCAAATTTGTAAAGTGCTATAGAACTTTGATTAGTTTATCTGACGGTCCGTTGTAAATCTCTATGTTCAGATTCGGGAGTAAATCTTTTGTAATTAAAAATTATTCTAGAAAATCCCATTTTCCTCCCTTTTAAAACACCCAAGTTTCCTGAGAAATTTGATACATTATTAATCTGCCACGTGCTGAAGTGTTTTTGTCATACGGATTGCTCCGTCTTTAACGAATCCATTTTCTGAGGTAAAGTTCGAAAATCTTTCGAAGTGGTGTGCTAGTAGTTTGTGAAATTAAACTGTCGTGATACACTACCTTTCTCCCGCTCGAACAGACAGTTCAATATCGAGAAAACTGCTTTTTCTTGGGGAGGAATGTGTAACGTATGTTAAACAATACGTATTTGTGACTGGAAATCCGATTAGTCTAAGGTGCTCGGACGAGGCAACCTCAGTGGCTGTTGTTTACAAAGTTTGATAGAGCATGGCCCATGACAGAACAGTAGTCCGCGAATGTCCATTAGTTGGCAGAAAGTTGTATCTAACTTCACTATGAAATGTTCGAGAGAATGCCGAGTAATTTTGATCCTTTCTCACTTAATCCTATAACTGGGTAGCAGTCAAGTTTGCGCTTTTCATTAATCTGCAAGCTTAGGTTGAATAATGTTTGGGCTGTAGCAGGCATAATCGTGTCAGACGGGTTTAGAGGGGTTGTTTTTATTACAACTGTCTGAAGTCATAAGGTTGAAAGTCGCAGTACTCACTATGTCACACTGTTTACGTGGCGATGCACGACCAAGTGAGCACACTGAGTAACTTTCTTCTTGGATTCCTCCTACTTATTAATCGAATTGAGAAGAGGATTAGAAAGTAGGCCCTAGAGAAAAAAGTGTTCCGATCGCCCTGGGGTCAGCAGTGAAAACTTACGTTCCATTGTGTTCAACTGAAATCTCGTTATGTAATTCAGAGGTTTAATTTCGTTTTATCCACATCTACTACGCGGAGCATTGCTGGAACTCAGACACGTACTAGTTAGTCACTACACCCTTTGCTAAACTAAGTTGTCGCCGTCGAATTAGTCATCTGCCCTGGGTTTCGATTCTTTAGTGAACTCCTCTTCGTGGCGTTAACTGCCGGCAAGTATTGGAAGTCAAAATACTCTCAATAACGATATCATCCAATTTTCAGCACTGTTTTGCCTTTCTGTAATTTTATCTCTATATTTTATAGGTGATTGCCTAGTAAACGTTTTCTGGAACTAACCAAATGGCGCCTCCAATGCTCATACCCTGATTGAGTTGACCAGCAGGCAGCTCTAAATGAAAGTCCATCATAACGAAAGTTGGATATGCAGTGCTTCTCTGGGACTCGGATTTACGTTTTTAACTGTTATCTCTGGGTGGTACTCCATTCGAGTGCTTCTGTCGCATTGGCTCTGAAGACAGTGAAGTTGAAGAGGACGGTTAGGCTGTAGCGAAAATTGCCCCAGGTTTCAAAGTATGGCGTTGCTTATTCGATTGCTTATCTGTGAACAATGTTTTATATGCGGGATTTGGTGCGTTGGTCGCAGCCTGTCATCTAATTTCAGGTAAGTTTTGCATGTTCATCACACAACCATATGTTCTAAATGATAATAGTTCAGAAGTCCTCAAAAATGCGCCCTATGATTAAACAAGTGACTGATTCGCCAATAATGATAGGAAACACGTCGCGAGATGTTAACATTTCATCTACTCTCAGCCACGAAAGCAAAACATTAGAATATGTAGGGCATGGGGATAGCAACAACAATAGAAACAATCAACGATTGGGTTTACACGGAGCAACGGCTGTCATCAGTCTCAGGGCAGACGAACTGCGTGAGTCAACAGTTTATGCACACACAGGACCGGACGGCGAGTACTGATTGACATTGCCTCAGAGAAAGCGAACAACTTCGGACTCCGACTACACGAAAATACTTGAAACGAGTTGGCGGCGTCAATAACTTCGGCCTGTTTTCATGATGTGCTTCACAATGGATGAGGTCGGATGTCGTCTCAATCGCACTGTTGCCATTGCTTGTTGCTCATCGCGCGCACCAACCACTTCGGCATATGTTCAGCTATTCTTTGTCTTAAACATCAATCTGTTCTGCCGATACAGACGTCATCGCAAGTGCAGGTGAACTGATAGATTGCATGTGAGACAGAACATTCCGGTAGGTCACGGTTATAAATAAGCTGGGCGATACTCCTAGTTGTGAGTAGCAACCACATTCAGCTGCAAGGTATGTACGAGTTAGGGCAGACTGTAATTTTTGAATTACGTCAGTTGTGATATAATCGACTTTGAAAGGTAGATTCAAAAAGACCTGCTTCTTAAGAGCCGTACTCACGGCAGTCTTGACCAGTTGTTTCTGGCTGTGAATATCGATTGATATTTTTGAGCATACCAGACGCCATGACATGGTCACAGTATATCCTACTAAGAATAATTATTCTGGTCTTCTTGTCTCAAAGGCGAAGCAATTAGATAGATTATTTGGTGTCGGAGCGTTACTCACTGACAAGAGTAGCGGATTGCCTTCAACATCGCAAAATTGATATCTCAAATACCGTACTTGGCCCGTGGATATCGTCTTACGCAATTTAAACGTGAACCCTACTAAACCACAAACAGTCAGTTACAGGTGGTTATTATGTCAATGCTTGTTATCCACTATGTAAAGACTACCTGGACCCAGAACATACTGTTGGTTGTAATCACTTCGTTTTGTCGTTTGTACGGAAGGTACAGGATTCCATTTTAAAACCCCAAGGATATTTTGTTGTCCACAGAAAATATTCGTTTACACCCCGAGAGATTTGCACACAAACAGACAGACGGTGCTACCACGGCTAGTCCCAGTTAATGTAGCCAAATAGTTATTGCTCAAAAGACACGATGACATTTTTATTCTCATAAATGTTGAGTACATTGATTTGCTTTTCAACAATCCCAATAATATTCACCCTAACCCGTCTTCATCTCACGAAGTCTAACCGAACATCAGTGTGGACTTATTAAAAGAAATGCAGATAACACGTTAAACCATTCAGTCCAGCTCAAGACAACATGAGGTGTTCGATGTATTCAGCTGTCCTAGTTTGTTCCAATTACATACAAACATGGTTCGGTCAGAGCTCTGGTTCACAGAGACAGGTATATTGGACCGTTTACAAACTGCCACCGAAACAGTGTCACAACATGAGAAACTGATTGGATCACATTCTACAGTGAAAAAGAACAAGTAACCCATATAGACGACTCAAAAAAAGAACAGCTTCCAGTTTCGTGGTTCGAACGAGACCATTTAATTAACGATCTCATGCACAAACTAAATTTTCTTCTAGCTTGAACATATGCGGGGGTGCAGTTGCACCTAGTTCAAACCATTGGGGAACCAGGTATTCAATGTCGCGGATACAGTTTGCCAAGCTCTCCTGTTGCCTACGTTGTGTATCAGTTCAGTCGCAGTCGTTTACGTAGACAAAACGAATGGACAAACATCACAACGAATGGGCGACCACATCCCGGAGTGGTTGAAACAACTGATGACAACCAGGCTCAACTTGGTGAACCAGTTATTTGAAATCCAGCGTCATCGACTCTTAAAAACACCTCAGACAACAAGTCACCGAGGTGGCCCAGTTAACTCGTTCAAGATGCTGTGTTATGTAATTCAAACCCGGAGCTGCTGGCTTTTACAAAGCCATGCTTACCCAAACTTATCAGCAGGGTTATGTGCACAAAGTGGCTTAGGCAACCTGTGGGTTGCTCTGGTTCTGGTGCGTCTAGCCAGTATTTGTTCCTACTTGCCTAAGACATATAGCCTGCACATTTCAGGTTTGCAATTAAACGAAATGTTGACTGGCTGCAACGTCTCTACACTTTGTTCTGATGAATTCTTTAAAAGGAAATAGTGTTTTAACTTGAAAGGTAGGCTGAATACTTTGTAACGCGGTTCAGCTGGCCCGAAACTGTCTACATGACAGGCAGAGCACGGCTTGTCGATTGTCGCATTCCTGAAGGTCATAGTCGAAGTAAGAGTGAGACTGGAAAGTACATTTTTGTTGTCAGTCAAAGTCATTTATCTCATTAAACGTTTTAATTCATGAATGATAGCGAGAGGTTGATGACGGAACTGGTAGAAGTTATTCAGCCGTCCTGGGAAACCGAAGAATTGCGTTGCAATTTATGGTCACTGGTGATTATCTCCAGTTTCAGAAAGAGAACTCGAATTCTGCGCAACAATCGCATTAACCTTGTTCTAACCTGAACTTTGCCCAAATGACCGGTGGCTTGACCGTGTGACGGTAGGTTGTACCCAAGAAAATTCTTATTAGCGAAGAACGGACAGAAAATGATACAGTTATAGGTTCGTTAATCGCAGTCTACTCTTGCGGCGGGTCTTTTAGTACTGTAATGTTCACGAAAAGTTAACGGTCGCTCATAACAATGTTCCTGGTGTTCTTCTAGCAGCGTTTCCAAAATATACGCAATTCTGTTCAAACTCTTATGTACACACTCTGAAGGCAAGCGGGGGCTTTATAGGCGATTGCACAAAGTATTCATCAGGGGTGTCCGGTATTCCGTTCATATTGAGTTCTATCACGAATGATTCTTTATAGGACGCACTTGGGGAACTCAAGCATTCACAAATAAGATTGTATAACTTCAGGGTATCATCCATTTTGCTCAGAGCGTCGGAACTTTGGTTTGTGCCTGATGAAGGCGTGAATACCCTTTCTATGTTTGACGCCTTTTCTCTCCGTCATTTAAGTCGGCTCAAGTCAAGTAGACGTTTGAACAGCGCAACAATCTGTCGACATGTCTTTTTAAAACTGGTTAAGTGGGTGGTCACTCGCCCACTCAATGACAGTTCATAATCTTCAATGAAAGAATCATATACACGGTATGTCAGCCGGGTGCTTGTCATACTGGGCATGATTCACCGAGGCTACCAAAAGTCGACTGGAACACCGCATGCCCAGGAGACGAATTATAGAGACCATGAATGGTCGTGGTAGGTGTCGCCCGCCAGGTTGTGGAATTAACGAATACCCACCTGTTATGTCCTAGTGCATCGCCAATCCAACTGCTTGATCCCAGTCCACCTAGTAATAAGAAGACTCCGTTGAGCTTGCGTATACAAACAACATGCTATGCATGTTGCGGCGGACTCCTTTATATGACATCCTTAGGGGCACGCAAGTCCGCCCACAGCCTCGCACTTGGTAACGTCTGATTGGAATAAGTCATGCGACCATCCTTTTCATACAACTACCCATGAACCAGCTTACGACTGCTTGTTGGTATCACACCGATGTCACGGTTGATGGCATCAGTTTCGGATTACCCTGTCGTATTGACCAAGGCCAAGGAAAGCCTGTGTATATTGCTCGCCACAAGTGGTTGCGCTGCACTGCTTATGGTTCCACTCAGATATGACGAACCCAGTGTAAGCCGGAAAGAATAATATCACAGGCTGTCCAATTGCGCACATTGGCTGTAAGTGTTCATCGTACTGCGTGCTACGCAGTAAAATGCATGCATACCAACTTCCCAAGCAATGCCACTAGGCACACCAAATGTCATACACTAATGGGGCTACAGTCAAATATGGAATACAGATAGTGACGAATAAACGCTTCCCATAATTTGTCATCTGGTCAGTGTATTTATAAACTAGACCCCGTCAAAACGGATCAAAAGGCATTATCCAGCGTGAATTAGAACAGGGGTTACAAAATCAATCGCTTATGCAGCGTGTCACATCGTGTCGTTAGCGCCCACCATGTAGACGTGTCGGGAGCATTCCGGGTTGGATGCGAGATTCCAACCCTTCAACCGATGTCGGTCAGATGGCGGATTCTGGACCGGTCGACCTCGACCAGGTTACGTAATCCAGTACTTCGTTCACAAAACAAAGCGTCCCGACCTTTGTGCTCCCTTGGCATCGGGCGGTTCCCACACCCCACTCGCCCACTGACATAAAGACAGCTGAATTCGGTCACCAGACATGAACATGTCCTTTGCCCTGAATGGTGGATGATGATATCTTTGTGTGTACTGATGAGCGCATGACTGTTACAAGTTTGATTTTTACCAGTTAAACACTTTAGTTCTTTTTCACTAACCTTTACATTTATATTGACCCGACTGCAAACAGTTGAAAACATGTTCGTCATACCCTATTGCCGCCACAAATAAGGAATGACGGGTAAGCCTATATATATATATATATATATATATATAATGGTTAACCAGTTATTCTTTCTTTGTGGCTACAACACGCGTAGTCAGCTGGCCGGCTCATTCGTGCTACGTACTTTATTGGCGTCGTAGCTCTCATTAAATCTGATCAGCTGATAACTAACGTGGTAGATCAATCATGTTCACTCACTCACCCGTTCGTAAAGGAACGTAGGGGATTGGCCCATTAAACCTAAGTGAACAGACCAGGAAGTCAGCGCCAACCATCGAACAAGTGTGACGTCAGTAGAAAACACACCAACTTTTATAGACCATACTGATTACGAGAGGGGGAGTACCCACCAACATTTTCCGTGACCTGTAACTACGATCCTTATCACCGACTTGTGGGACCTGGGATGACTAATTCGATCGGTAAGCGCGCCTGTCTGTCTGACTGTCTGACTCTGATCCATTTGGATTATGTTGGATCACGCTTATCTCAGTTAAGTTCACCCGTGGGCAATCGCGCACAACTTGGCCTGGACGGAGTAATCAGGCTGAAACCACATCGTTCCCTTGGAAATCAAGCCAGTGAACGGCCTGCCGGTAATCTGATAACTGAACAGCCTACTGAACTAACCTGTAATGAAAGTACGGAGTAGACCACTACAGATTTTAGTACAGTGCACGTGGACACGAGATTGGCTACCTGTAAATCATTTGGAAGGCTGATAGGCACTGTTCCTGACCTACAAAGTAGTAATCGACAGTCCACATCAACAAATGAGTGTTCTGCGAAGTGGGGCTACCTCAAACACAAGACATACGGAGAACGTCCACAAACACTGGAGGAACTCAAAGTGATCATAATCTCGGAAAGCAACGCAATCTGCTAGACTGCTTTAAAACGTATGCAGACGTCATGCCTAAAGAGAATGCTTTTGTGCTAGCAAAACCACACAGAACACTTTGAGCATCTCTTCTGAATTTATCGTTTATGAACTAGTGCTCTCTTTTCATATTATCCTTGTGTGACGATAATGTCGATCTGTCAGTAGTACGCATATCTCTGGCGGTGATTAGCAGATTCGTATGCTTAACGGATATTATCAGCTCTGATTTGAGTAGGGGATCTGAAAAACACGGCGGATTGCTATCACACAAGAGAAAGGTTTTGGTTCGTGTGAAGTGAAACACTATGCAGTAGATCTTTTGGTGCATGACGCATTTACTCAGTAATCGCGGATACGCGCTAATCATAGTCAGTATCTAGCATAAAGACCGATTATTTATCGCCCGGAATGTACAGATGGCCTCTAAACAACTGTAAGTGGCATCAACAAGCGTAAATCGGTGCGCTGCGGCAGTGCAATCTGGTTCCAGCAAGATAAGTTACAACTACGGGTAACAGCTATTTTACGGATACATGAAGCAGTTGGTTAGGAAAAGTAGGATCGACACGCATCTTCCGCCGGTTTGACAATTGTCGGATCAATGGTAAGAAAATAATCGGGACGTATCTGATTGGCTGGGGTCGTGTCGTTCCAGTCGATGGGCGTATGTTCATGGCGTGCGGTCGTCCGCGAACTGCTGGCTTGCAACTTGCGATCACCACAGTTTGTTTACTGTGTGGCTAACCATTCTGGGGTGGTTGTTCTACAGAAGCCATTACCCACACTCCCCGCTCTTGTTCCTCTCGGCTTACACAGAATGTGGGATGTGCCGATAGAACATATAATAGAGCGCAGGCCGCTTATGGCGAAGTATGCGCCCCGAAGTTTATGACTTCGGTCATTGTGACAAGCTAATCCTGACACGGATAATGTGAACCATGTTCCACCAGATGAGCCAATATCAACTGATGCATTTGAGCCCCTGCTTGAGTTAATGTATTACCGTCTACTTCTTTTCCCCTGTATTGTTCACATTTCCTGCAGCTTACTAACAGGTGGGTAGAAATGCAAGAGATTGAGAAGGCTGACTCTGAGATGACATTTGACATATTGGCGCTCAATAAAATCACATCTGGTGAATATTCCACGTGATTAAATTGCGAAGGCATACGGGTTTTATAGGTTTGTAGTGAGGCAAAAATAATTTATTAATAACTTGTTGGAGAGAGATTTGCTGTTTAGTTTGTGCATCAATGAGATTACAATTATCGAAATGAGGTTAGTTCTGTGTACAACGTTTTTAGCCACCATAGAATAGTTGTGGGTGTTTTGGGGTGACCAAATAATAAAAATGTCCTTGCAACTTTGGAGGAGACCCAAGTCTGGAAAATCCGGACTTCGACTGTTTTCGAAATAGCCAGAGAAACCGCATAACCATCACAGTAAGCACTCTATCAACCAAGCTGCAAAGTCACGCAGGAAACGCGAAGTTTTATATTTGAACTTATTGGCATACTTGTCGTTATGATTCATATAGAATCCATCACGTGATCCATGGGATAGACCACCTTGGGGGTTTCCAAGTAATTCACTCTGATATCTACCCGTTTCAAAATTGACCGCACAGTAAAGTACACGCGTTGGAAGCGTTTTACGTAGGCCAATCATGAGATAGCAGAGAGTGTCGCAGTGGCTGACCGTACGTCATTGAGCAAGGAAATACACAGAAATATTTTACTTTGAAAGACAGTCGCAAGTGAAGTGATGCCTAGAGTAAAATAAGTCTGAGTATATTTTGAAACAAATAGTGGTTTACTAACTGTGAGTTAAGTTATCATAAGTCTAAACTGAATCAAACAGGATGGAGATGGCTAACCATGTGTGACAGCAGAGATACTCATGTTGTTAGTAGTTCACAGTACTCGGAGTATATGTTGATGCCAGACTTTTGCCAACTTGCTTTATTCTTTTTTGCCGGGTTTACTCTGTCGTATGAACATCGGTTACCTGTTTGGTGACAGTATTTACCTACGCGTGGTCTGTATAGGTTAATGAACCCACTGATGATTCTCCACGCAACTCCACCATGTTTAATTCGACTATCCTTGTGATCAAACTCAGTAAGTCTACGTCTCAGGGCCAAGAAATCGACATTTATCTCGAGATGGAAAATGGGTGTACGTCGCGCGATGTTATCTACTTTTTGTGCGAAAACCATTTGCCTGACTCGAAAGAGTGGACTTCTCTAAATATGAATGGCGTCCGTCATCTCAACGCAGTGAATTCTTTAGAAAGTAGCTTTGATAAAGGAATAACGTATCTTGTCAGGGCGAGTCGTTTGGTAGAATACAATGAGTGAGGCCAGTTCGTTTGGAAAAATGACAATGGAAGCAAAAATTGCGTGCAATACACATGCCGTTGTGCCAGCTGCTGCATTATTGTTTGGGCATTGATTCTTTCAAAGAATGGATAATGCGTTAAAGGGACATAGACAAAATAGTATGGTGCATGCTCTCATCTGCTGTGGGTTGTTGTTGATAAGGCAACCTACGGTACTTGAATACACGGGGGTGGGGAGCTGACGTTGAGGAATAACTACTTTTATCGTTTCGTTGGACTTTTATCAATGATAACTACTACGGACCGGTTCAATTAGAGGCATATCAACCTGTCGATAGAGAACTAAGTTCTAACCCAAAGGGTGTAACGAAACTGAACTGATTTTGCTTAATGCTTAAGCACTGATGTATAAAGAATTATTTCCAAATAAGATGAGCTAATTTGGAGTATCCCAACGATTTAACCAGATTGGACAAACAATGGGAATCTACGTAGTACGGCGTAACAAGCTGATTTGGTGTATGTATCGAATACGTATTTACTCAGAATAATTCATCTCTATGTGACTGTGCAAAGATAAGTCAATTTGGAGCAGTTAAACAACGCGTCATTCCCATAATGGCAGTTAACAATCCCGAACCCCAATAAATTAGTTTACTCTTGCTCAAACTCGTCACGTTGAAATAAACAGCTCTGACTGGAACATAGCATTGTGCCGTAAGCCGAAAACTTCAGAAACTCTAATTTGATGGTTACAAGGGAGCAACAACAAGAAACGGTTGATGGGGTACAACTCGCTTACACCCTGTTGGTATAGATGAACACAACCCACCCCAGATTTCCCGTCCCGTGTTAGCTACGCCCAAAACAACATGACAAGGTAATCATATATTATTTGACATGAACAAGTTACCTATCAATTACATTAATTGCCCGTTACAACTGGTTTGCACAAACACAAAAGTATGATAGTGTGAATTCTGACCAATATCAAACTTTCATTTTACCGTTTTTATTTTTATTTTGTTTTATAACTCTAACAGCGTGATAAGATTTTCTCAACAACAAAAAATGTTTGCTACACTTTGTGTTCTGTGATGCTCATAAGTTTGGTGGTTTAGTGGTTATTTGGTAGGAAACCTAAACGTTATCTATTCGGACCTTCTTAGGAAGTGATAGAAGCAAAAGCAAACAAAACTTGTTGTAGAGTTGAGTTAAAAGTGAACGCCGTGAAGTATTTTATGGTAGCTAATAAGTTTGCTTAAAACTTTTATTAGTCACAGCCGTAAACATCGCAAAACGATAAAACATTAACCACACATATCTGAAGAAGAATTACAATATAATTATGACAGGGGTTATATTAATGATGCATGTTGTTCATGGGTTGTTTGATTATCTCATTTTGTTAGAACTTAATAGTAACCTTTTACTTAATGCAAGTGTTGTCTCCCTTCGAACCGGACTACTTTTTAAGTGACGTATTTATACCTCCTCTGCTTTGACGGATACCTTGAAGTTTTAAAGATGCATACTGACTGAGGAAGTGCATCAAACAACACGTAACAAATTTCCCATCATTTCAAGCGATAGTAAAGAACCTAAAACCTAGCAAATAATGACGTTCTCCAGTTAAAAACGGAGTTGGACAAAGGTATTTAGCAAAGTAAAGAAAAAAACCGACGATAAAACAACCATATAGGTAATGTACTTGCATCGGTTGTTTACTGAAATCCACTGTCAAAACGCTACATAGAGCAGATTTCTTTGATGACCTTTGCTTAATTATATCCGCATACAATGTATATCCTGTGCTATCTACTGGCTTGCATGGAGTATGTCAGCATCACTGTCAGAAACAGCAGCTTCGTCATCATCATCATCATCAACATCATCATCATCATCATCATCATCATCATCATCATCATCATCATCATCGTAGACAGCAACAAGCCAGTTGTTCTCACTGATGTTTAATTGCCAAACAGTCATGAAGAAAGAGGCAAGTCTTAGTCAACTAGAAAAAAACAGAAGCAAAGGGGACCAAAGTACTAAAAATAATAACGTCTATATCCAAACATTCAACTGCAGGGTGTCTACACGCTGAAAACCAACAACCGAGCTCCGAGTGAAAGTAAGGCGTTATCAGCAAGACAGTTTCCTCAAAATTTTCACTGTCCCGCGTCATTAAGTGTACTTACTTCACAGAAAACTCGACCAAACGACGATAACATTCATGTCACCGAGTCTGATTGGTCGTCATGCCGTCTAATATCCCCGGCCATCGACTCTATAAGTCACTAAGGCCTCAGACCAGAAGATGAATCCGAACTTCAGTGGCCAACACATTGGTGGACGATTTCATTTCCCTGCGGCAGGTCATCATTTGTCAACTTTGCACCTTACACCGGTTGGTCTTGACATCGGTAAAGGGTGCTTGGTGTGGCAAGCGACTAGCTGGCAGCCTTAATACATGGCTCAGCCATCCAAGTCTATGGAATCAAGTCTGAGTAAACAAAAGAACTCACTTAGAACTCATTTCCAAATATCCGCTTTCTAACCTGTTCGATACACGCGATCGAACGCAGACATCGGTGGTCAAATATCTGAAGCCGGTTCACGTCTCCTACCCAGAGCGTAAAGTAATACAGCCCTCACTGTTGCCTTATACACGCGACCCTTAAGCCCCACAGAGATGCCTCTTCGTCGCCGGAGGTGTCCTAGATTAGTGAATATCGCTCTAATCCTGATGGTACGAGTTTACATTTTACTCCCTTTATCTCCACTGTGGCTGCTGATGCAAATTCTTAAGAGCACAAAATGATCAACAACCTCCATAATTGCGTTATATGACATTAGATCTACGTGACCATATCAGCCTTGCAGGTGCAATTTACACTTTGAGGCTGCAAAACGTATTCCCAAACTGTCGCATTCCCATAGACTTTCCAGTCGGCCCCTTTCGAAAAGAAGCCGACTTGAAGGTCCATGGGAGTGCGACCGCTCCAATCACTTGTGGGTGATGTTCAATCTGTATGAAAAAACAAAAACCCCTATTACTCATCAGTATTCAGAAACGTTTAGCAGAGTGCGAAGGAGCTTCTACTATTGTCCGTGATTCGTAGAAATTGTCAAACAACAACTCGTCAAGACCAGTCAATCTTCCAACAAGTAAGATGTCCACGCCGGCATCTTGCGAGTGCCGCAGACAATCCAACATTATTTCGTCTATAACAAGATTTGGCAAAAATAATGACGTACACCGCCCATAGTGCAGAAACTGCCGAACAGTTCATCGTAAACTCCAACCTGCGCTGAAGTATGGGAGTAAAGCGCCGATAATATGTTCACACTCAGAAGTTACGCCTCTGTTTTTAGTGACTCGAAGAGTGTAGATCGATCCACTGAATCGAACGCACCTTTATAGTCGGCAAATACTGCAATTGTTGGCTGGTTTTATACATGTGACGCTGTTCGAGGACTCGGCGAAGAGTGGAAATTTGATTAATGCATCCTCGTCCAGGACGAAACCTTGCCTGTTCTTCCCTAAGATCCTCCTCTCTGGCTGCAGTGGATCAACGACGTATCACGGATGCTAGAGCCAAGATAATGACTGGGGTCAAGCTATCTCTCCTGTGGTTTTTGCAAGAGTCCCGCACATCTTCCTTGATAATGGAAACTACTATTGAGTGACTACAGTGGAAACGGACGCTCTCCGTCATCTACACAAGTTGAAACAACTGAGCCGTTGCCCCTACTAACGCCTCCCCACGTTCTTCGAAAAATGTTGGTATGATACCATTTGGGCCGACAGTCCTATCATATCTGAGAGCCGAAATGCAATTGCGGACCTCAATTTCAGTAGTTTGTCCTAAATCTAACGAACAGGATGTTAAACAGAAAGCTTGTGGATGTAACGCAATAGGAGCAGAAAGCCAGCAAAACTGGATCCTAAAGTGTTCTTCCCAGCGGTCTTGCTTTCATGCCTTATTGTAGATGAATATGCCGTTTTCTTTGCTGATAGCTACGCTACGGCTGTCTTGGACCAGTAGCACTGATAAACTTCAGGAGTGTCAGTGTTCCATGAAGCAAAAGCGGTTCCCATTTCTTAAACGTTGTCCACAACCAAACCACAAGATCGGCGATCAGGCTGCTCTTCAGCTTCCAAGGAAATCTCTCCTAAATTTGTCATATGAACTGCCAGGAGGAATAATCGTCCTGGCATCCAACAGCTCCACGGATTTCTCTGAGATCACGTATTTGTTCAACCCACGACTCATCGTGGCGTATGCCACAATACTCGCTTCATGAATGGACTGTAAGGTTTGGGTCCAGCAGCTATTAGGATCTTTGGAGGAGGACTGCTAAGCTTGCTTTCGAGGCCAGTTTGGTACTTACGCTTCATCGACGGCATAGCCGCCACTCATAACTAACAGCTATGTTACCTACCTTAGACCAGGTCTGATCCAGGAAGAATGGACGGCATGCATAACAGTGATGCGCACGATGTCTGAAACTGGGGCTGCCTAAAAATAGCCTATGCAAGCGCACGGTGGAAACAGCTACACGCCATTATCCAAGTGATGTGTTGGTATCCCAAACCAGTCACCTAAACGAGACTCAGCTTCACCAAGGCGACCGATCGGGGTGTTCACATCTCCAGCCAGAATGGCTATATCAGACCCAAGTGTCGACCGAAGGAGAGCGTCTACATCCGAGTGAAAAGCGTCCTTGACACCGGTGTCACTACAGTCAGCTGGAGCATGTGCCGACGCAATTAAAAGATTCCGAATGCTCTGCGTCTATAGTTGGCCTTAACAGAACCTGCCAAAGTGGACGGGTCAAAGCCTACTACCTGCAAGAATCCAACCTACCAATGCGCCTGCGGCCGTCGCGCTGAGGACTGTACCTACTTCAACCTGACCAGTAGCGGTAGCCGTGGAGTCATTCGAGATGTATAACCCGTACCAGACAGACAGTGGGGGAGCTGTCAGTTCTGTACGTTGATTACTGTCATGGATTCTGACATCAGAAGTGCAGTATACGTCAACACTCAGCGGGTGTAACGTACGTGCGACGGCGGCCTATTAACTCATCTGTTTCAAGATGCAAGTAGTGAAGACATCTAAATTAATTCGCACTTTAGTATTGAACATAGGGACGAATGAGGCTTGAAGATGACAGGTAAAAGGTGGAACTTACTACCACAGTGTTACTATGATCAGAAGTATCCGTTATGGGACCTGTAAAGTAATTACTAAAATGAGGGTCGGGAGGGACCTGAGAGCTAAAATTGATAGGACAGTGGGAGGAGGGTCAGCAGTAGCATGTTTTTGCCCATCCACTCTGCTGTATGTAGTAGATAGGGCTACCCGGTTTATACTAACAGACTGTCGATGCAGTTTGGGATTATTAGTGTTGTGAGTAGTCACGGTTGTGTGTGGACTGAAATAAAGCCAGGACGTCCAGGCTCGGACAGGAAAACAATTGAGACTTTCAAACAAAGCCTTCGGCTCAAAAGCCTGTACTGCAAGGCGACGGGTAGGTGGCAGTTTACCGAAACGGGTACTTTTTCCGAAATAAGATATCAACGTTCTTCCAACCACCTCAAATCAGAGGACTAGGAGAGTGTGGTTTGTCAGATTCCTACATAATGACCCGACTGGTATGAGTGATTCTGTCAATGTGATCGTTACACAGTCCAGTTTAGGCAAGTACTTCTGGGGGCGCAAGCCGCAACACCGCGTCAAGGTCCAGTTGCGTTGTTATGGATATATAGTCATTTTCTACAGGTTTCAGTGTAGGTGCTCATTGTAGTTAACATCCACATTATTAACGAAATTTTTAACCTCTTGGTTCGATAACTTAAATGATCCCTTTCCCGTCTTCTCCAAAGGGGTACACACAGGTCCAAGACCCTCAGAATAAATTGAGCAAGCAGAAAACGCAGATGGGTCGATCCAGGGCTTGATAACTGCGATCGCTGTCAGCGCCCATTCCGACTGGCGCGGTCTGTCATCATATAAGCACAAAATTGTTCCAACTAAAATCAACGAATGTTTCTTGAAATCAATCGTAAAGAGCCGAAACACTGTTTTGTGCACGCATTATTCCATTAGATTGGCGCAAAGTGAATGTCGATTCTTCTGGCAATTTAGTTTGTTACCAAACAACAGCACGCTCAATAAAGTGCATAGTCTCCCAACTCATTATTGATTCCTTTGCCTATCCGTGAGAAGACTGAACGTACTCCTTGTCTAAATGGAAACCACATGCTGCTCACGCGTCGGTACAATGTGCCGAGCTTATTGACTTTTTGATATCTTAAGGCTATCGAAAAGTCAATAAGCTCATTCAGAGTATGGTCGAAAATAAAGGGTTTGTTTGTTACTCCTCAGAGAACGTCAATCTCCTCTGCTAATAGTTTGTTGAGGTCAGCCACTTTTAGTGGAACGTTAAAAAACGCCATGCTTCTTCAAACGTAACATTCATGAACTCCCATTTCTTGTATCATCGTATGACGTTACGAAATAAACTTTACATTTCTTCTATGCCTACTCTATCTGAAAGGTTCTTCAGAACGATTCGCGTTCCACTATCCTCGTCATTGCACAGGGGTTTGAGGATATTGAAAAGGAGGTATACTCTGACACCGGTGAACATGGTTTACGTAGGCATCACAGAGTGCGAATTACATGTGGGGTGTATCAAGCTGTGCGTGCATGGTTGACTGTCCCCGCCAGTCCGAATGAACATTCAGGACAATGTCGGAGAATTATTAATTGCATTTTTTATCAATAGTATCCGTTTGATGTGCAACTTATAAGGAAGTGATTTGGACCTATTTTTTCTACGGATATTTAATTACTTCCTCCATGATTTGCTGCTACACTCCTTATTTCTAAACCCATCAGGATTGACAAAAAAGTGTTAACGGTTCCTTCGACATTTTCTTGCCTATTTTTTCTGCTTGAAGCTCTTCAAGGCGTGATTCAGATGTTCATCCAATGATTTAACTGGAAATCTTTTAAAAGCTTATTGAAGATGGGAAAAACTGTTCCCAGCCTGCAACAGCTTGAGCCGTTTCATGCTGGACGACGGGCACGGAATGTTCACATTGTAAGTGTGTGACCCAATATCAGTTCCAAAAGGTCTTGTAAATTCCCTTTCTATGAGTGACCAAGTAAAAATTTATACGCTGTCTGACATAAACCATAAGATGTCTCTAACTGACTGAGGCGCATCCTGCTATCAGTCGACAAACTAACCTGATACTGCCCCTATCTGTGGTCACACAAAAAATAACCTTTAGCTTGACAGTGTTTGCTTGACTACCGCCACATGGTAGCCTGCTGATAGGATATAGTTATACACTCTAGGTTTATTAATGTAGGATGACCACAGTAAAAATGCACGCTGCATTTGTTATTAAAACAGTAGTTCTAGATTCTCCCAGTCGTCATGGCAATGAACAGTGCAAAGATCGGTCGTATGAATAGAAAATGTAGATGAATAATTACAAAGACAAGATATGAACGGTTACAATTGCCCTCACCCGTACCACTGAGCTTACTGTACACCTTATTGTCTGTTTACTAGAACTGCATGCAGATGATATCAGTCAGGATGCCGACGAGGTGAAGATCGTTTACCAAACTGAAAAGATAATTCCATGTTGTCCTAAATATGAGGGCGAACGAGGGCACTGTCAATGAAACCTAGTTCGCGGTCTAAGATTAATAATGCAGAAAACTATAAGTATTCCTCAAAAATAACAAAGCCTTTAGAAGTGTAGGAATGACATACTAGCGGATGAAACACTGGGCTGAGATATCAGCTTCGGGTAAACACGGTACACAGTCGCACGATACTGACAACTTTCACATGTACCGATTACGTGAGTCAATAGAGGCGTTCCGTTGCCTACACTGAGTCGCGGTGTCACAGAGACAGCTCCCACATTCTGTACTTCTCAATGATCAGAGTTGTGCCATAAAAATGAATTGTATGGCTGCCAGTATTTATGCTTCGTTATATGAACATGAGTCATAGCTAGGCTGAGTCCATTCTAACGAGCATTTGGGATTCAGAAGATGCAGTAATCTGTGTTGTGGAATGCAAAAGCTTTGGAAGCAGGGGTAAAAAGCACGCAAGGGTGCACTAACTGAGGTGAAAGTGCGGCCGTGTTCTGATTGTTTTCATAACGTAAGTAACTGTTTGAATTTTGTTTTATACTGCCACACATTTGGTGCTTCACATGTGAGGCTGGTGACAATACGTCAACTGGTGTCAACCTACCACTTTGATCTCTTGTTAGATCACAACCTCAGCACATTTCAGAAAGCTTCTGTTGTTAGCCATGAAAAGGCTTTTAAGCTTCTCTATCATTATGACCTAATGTAATCAGTTTGGTGGAGTACACGCAATCTACAACACTGATTGATTTTATTAGTTGGCGCTCAATCTCAGTGATCGTGATCCGATTCTTCACACGTTCTGTCCATGCACGGCTACTCAAATGGTTCCACGGTGATAAGTCGCCGTTCGCGTGAAATGCAGTCAATTCACCGCGAATTGTTCTACGTAGCCGGGACTTTAACTGCTGAAGTTAATATCCGGTTTGCTTTGTCCAAAATGACTGTGGTGGTTGCATACAACATGCGGTTGAGCTTCGACTCCGGTTGATCAATTCCTTGCCACAGTCGCCTGTAGAAATGACCCATAAAATTACTTAGTTTTGAGCCCCCTGGTTTCTGCAAAGGCTTTTTGTGGGTTGACTATATCGTTCTTCTAAAGCCGCTAGATGCACTTGTCTAGAGTTTTGGCCGTATGGAATACAGCAGAACTGATAAGCTCTCTGAAGTGTATATCTTCGTGGCGAGATTATACAGCGTACGAACCCATTATTGTTTGCTCCAAACGAAGCCGATGACGTGTGAAGACTGTGTAGTCGACCCAACATTCTACGAGTAGATCTTCCGTTCGAATCAACCAGTCATTAAGGAAGTAAAGTACATATAATGACCATACTACAGTTTGCCTGTTGTTAAGCTGTTGGTCAGGCACCCGGTTAGGGTCGAAATAATTACAAGCGTGAAATCTGTGCATCACTTATTACTTACCAACAGTAATCTATAGTTTATCTTGAAATTGTGCGTTTGCCATCAAAGTAACGTCTTTGGAGGTGTACACGTTTGGAAACGTTCTATAATTCCCTTCCAGATGGACTATAAAGAAATCGGCCAGTAAAGTACCCAGTGAGCTCTACGTCAGTGAACTGTGCCATCAGCCTGCCCGAAACCTTGTTTTTGGAAAAGTAATTTGACATTTGCAGTTCACAGGTACTAGAGACGTTTAAGTTCAGCAAACGGCATACCAATGTTTTGCTGTCTCCTCATAGTGAGTGCGAAAGTTTTTTCCACTCTTTCTTTCAAGGAGAAATTAGTGGAAGTTAGTGCGATGTACACGGCAGGTGGATGATATTATTTGATATCCAACATGTAAAGTTAGTCTACCAGCTCACATGCAAGTCTTTGGAAATGGTTCCTGGACTGGCTTCAATAGCTCTGCAGGTTGTGTCGCTAGGCGATGCTGGGCCTAACTTATTGTATATAAGATGAGTTTAATCGGCACTATGGACTTGCGAAGGCTTGATAACTCACACGGTCAAGACGTCCAAATCCCACGAGGCGTAACATCTGCGATGTTGTTTCAACGATCGAGTGCTTTTATAAAAGCAACATTGCTGTTTATACACGTTGGCTTCTAACAGGTACTGGTTACTGAACAGTTAAGCAGACGGAGGTTTATTGTTAGCTTAGAGGATCGTTATCACCTTTGTTATATAGTGTTTATTTTTTAGTGTCGTTGTGAACGGAGTGATCAACTCCAGAGTTTTGAAGGCAGAGGTTTGTTCGTCGGTTAAAGTTGATTTTATTATAAAGACTCGACTAGGTGTCGGTGCTCGAGATCTATTGGTTTTACATTCATACAATTGATGAAGGTGGCAAACTATATAATCGATTAAATATCAACGCAAATAGGAATTCGGGCTCGGCACAATATTTGCTGTTTGGCGATCCATAAATTTTATACTATAGACAAGGGCTTCAAGTTGGATATTTTTATGGAAGTGTTGCTGAAGATACGGTAATCGCGTAATTTCCTTGATTGTCTTGTGATGCTGGTGCTAGTCCCCCATGTGTATGCGCTTTGGGAAATGTTCAACTAGATAAAGTGGATGTAAGGTGAATTTGTTATCAGTTAAGCCCAACCGTTTGAGGTTGCGTAACGAGCTCAACGGAAGCGACTGGGGTCACTGATGACCAGTTAACTACTGAACATCGGAATCTGAGTTTAAGTGGCAGAGGTGTTGAAAATTGTGGAGGGGACCAGGCGTGGGAGCTTAATAAAATGTGTAGAGGCTATCGTGATGTAACAAAGCACATAAACTTTGGAACTGAGACCACAGTGCTTACTCATGGCAAAGTGGTGTCGTTGCGTTTTTGTGTTTTGCATGTCTAATTTGCTAATTTTGGAGGCCCTAATGCATAAGGGAAAACACCGCTGAACGCATCTTATTAGACGCTACACAATACTGGCATACTTCCTGTTGACCTTAGATTATTTTTGCCTGCTATCAGACAATCGACGAGTTTCTTAGATGATTGTCGTTGATTTCTAAATGACATAAAATTCCGTTTCAGAGAAGCCGGTTGCTGTTAAGAGCTACGAAAGCAAAAATGTTGGTTGACGCTTTACGGTCGAGGAGTTTTCAGCTGCTGTCCACTGCGACAAGGTCTGAACAACGGAGCGGAATACAATTGGGCTTCATCGTTAGAGTCGACCCAATGGCGGTGTCCCAGGAAAAAGTTTGTTTGGGAATATGACGCTACATCGCCGGAATATAGACTGATGAGTTTCGTATAAAGTATGTACACTCATTTTCAACTTATTCCTCCCTCGCTCCTTACTACCCTCATTCAGCCATGACAATCGGTAAGCGCTGACGCTCTTAACGTTCGCACTCATCGACAAATAGGTCAGCAGGTTGCCGTGGCATTCATCTACTTCAGTTAGGAACTGTATATGTGCCGTGTCTTCGAAACGCGCCGTTACAATCTCAGCACTGTGCTTCACTTGGATTTTCGGTACTTCTCTACCCAACCAGCGGTCGTTATTTTAGGACTACCTTTGACGCGGTGACTCTCCGAAACTGTCTCCATAGCAAAGAAGCCCCAGTGAAGTATGTTTGTTTGTTGTCTTTGTGTGCCCACTACCTCGAGCATTTTCTACGTCAAGTAGTGTCCAACAGCCATATCTTATCTCCCCTTACCTGTGCAACTATGTGATTAACGATATTCCACAAAGAACATTCGGGTGCTTCAAAAATCTCCGGATGGAGCTTCCATCAGGTAGTAACCTGAGTGATATCGAGTGTGTGGCGACAATAAGTTCTTCCGTGGAGAGCATGCAGATCAAGCTGAATCGGTTAAATTGTACGGCTGGTTTATATTGTATGTATTCTGCATCGTTAAATTATAAAGCATTGCTGAACGACTGAATTAGCAGTAGTTCTGTCTTTGTTATTACAAGCAGGCCGCTTGTGAGTGTTGATCGTCTCACCTACCTGAGTAGTGACATCCCGTCAGCTTATAGTGTTGCTGACGAAGTGTCGGTGAAGATGGCGAAAGTACATAATGCATTCGCTAACCTCCGTTACTTGTGGAATCTCAAAGATGTCCATATGCCAACTAAATGCAGGGCTTACCATCAATGCGTGCTGTCAGTTACTCTTTAACAGTCACAGACCTGATCCATTCGTGCAGCACATGTGCGCAGACTATCTTCACTCGATCACTGTTGTTACCGCCAGTTAATTTGTATCAAATGGTCTGATCGTGTGGGCATCGCGACAGCCCATCGGCGCGCGTTTGAGAAATATGGAAGTTCCTTACCGATGTAATGAAAATACGCTGTCTTCGTCGGCTGGGTCACGTCCTCCGTATGCTGGCGGAGCAGCTGTCGCACAACACATTGTTCAATGTGGCTGTTAACGGCTGGAAGAGACCGCAAGGTGGCCTAGCGATGACGTGGTCACGGGCTATAAGATTCTTGGCCGTCCCGCCGGAGAAAGTTGGTAGGTTATCTCTACCTGGTTAGTGAGCTCACGATCATCCACACCGTTGTTTCGAAACACTCGCTGACATGGCGCAACGTCACAGTCAATGGCGAGCACGTATCCGCAAGATTGTTCACTGTCCCGTTTCGTTAAACTCGATTGTTTTCGTTTGTACATTTTAATTCTCTTGCATTCTCTATGCATTCGTGCTTATTTATTGCTCTGTAACTACGTGGACCATTGACAGGATCAACGCACCCCGAACCATTTTAAACACAGGTACGGCTCAAAATTGAAAATGATGATGACTGGGTTGTAAGGCGTCACAGAGAAACGTGGTTGCTGTTAGTGTTATAGTCAAACCGTGTGAGAAACTTGGTTTACAAAGTGTACATTTATAAATAAGAACCTATTTATAGTAAAACCACCATGTAAAGTTTACATGATACCTGAAGGAATACTCATTATCTGCCTTAAAGGTTCACTACCGTTAATCCCCTGGTCAAGAGAATCGTTGCCAAATATAGAGTTTAATTGTCACGGTTAATCAAGTTTTCAAAATTTACACGAAGTTAATCTAACGACATGACTGGTCCAGTTGTGCAGTCAACGACATCGAAAGATCCTAAAGAGCTATCCAACATGTTGAACTGGGTGATTATGCTAAAAGGACCTGTTTACAGCTGAAACAAATTGAACACCAAACAATCTCACGTTCATTTAAAACAATGTAACTATTACTAATTGACACTTGCTAGTCTCGAACGTAAGTCACAATCTGCGTTAAGCTTACGCCATAGATATCCAACCGGTCGCTATTCGTAACGCTAAAGCAATGTTGTAACGGCAGCATGACTTGGTTTTCAGTCAAGATCAACTCGCCTTCTGCGGGATCTATAGTCTTTATCGAAACTCGTACGAAAACGCCAGCTTTCGGCTACACGCAACTGCCGTGTGAGTTTTTGATTAAAACGGGAAACAAAAACAAAAATTCAGTATCACTCAAGAAAGGTCTGCAATAAGCACTGTTTTGAAACACGCAATATGCAGATGCATAGCCAACTCGTGTTATTTGTTTTCTTCATTATTTATGTACGAAGTCGAACATATTTAAGTGTTACTTTTAGGACTGCATGTGATGTAGTGGTTTGTAGAAACCTAGTTTCATGAGAGAATCATGTTTTATGGAGTCGTAGAACAATTTCTAAAATGGTTGTTCGCCGTTAACATCAGCGAATTCAGTCTGTTCGCTAAATGGGACAAAATTCTTAGTTCTGTCCGCTAGTTATTTAATTTAATCTCCTTAAAAATGTTGGCCATTTTGTCCGTGGGCGATGCTGACTTTTACCCACCGCACAATTGTTCTTGTGGTCATTTTAAAATACCTTATTGACTATCCTGGGCGCACAGTATACACTACAAACCACCAACACTGAAAAAGAGCGTTCTATGGCAGAACTTTCATGATAGTCTTAGGTTTAAGCTCCAACTGGAAATTCACGAAAACTACGGGTGCGTAAGTTGTCTGGATGAAGTATATTGAAATCAGTCGGGGTTTATTTTGGCTTTGTAAATGGAATTCTGAGAACAAATGCTATTTCTAAAGTAAGCAGATCAATGAGGCGCGATTTTCAAAAAGGCCGACGCCACTTTTACAAATGAGAATGAAAAATATGTGTTTAACTTAAAAAAGAACTGAGTGATATGCAACCTAAAATTCAAAAGATGCCCAAAAGTAAACTGCAAAAAGACATTTGATTCCAAATTTATTATTTTGCTGGTACTTACTACTCCTCGATATGCGAACGATGGAAGGGAACAATTCGCTGGGTAGTCGGATTTTCAGAGCTTGCAACAAACCATTTGGACTTTATTTCATGGAGCAAAGTTGTGCTAAGACATCGATTGAAGACCTAAAAGATAAGCCGTTTGAGGATGTGGTAAAGATTATGTGGGTGAATTGTGCGATCAATGCTCAGAAGACTTTAGAAGCATACTACAGACGTAGAAAAGACAAACATCATAAGCTTGGTCCAGTGAGGAACTTTGACTCCATCTAAGTATGTTCGGGAAAATGTTTTACATTTTACATAGCGACCATGTAAAAATTAATGATGTATAAGCGTGTGGATCAGTAGGTGAACTGTACATATGCTCCAAGTTTTTCGGACAATTCAGTCCACTAAATTGACAAAGTACCACGTAGACCATTTAAAACAAGTTCAATCGGTAAATAGGACAAAGTTTTAAAGAGCAGAACTCAGAAGTGCAAGACGGCTAAAGTGTGTTTTAGCAAAGCTTTGGTTTCAGCAGAATAACCGTTCGTCAATTTTTACATCTGCTCTTTTTCCAGATGATCTTGTTAATGTTTAGGTGTAGACATTAATGACGTTGCGGTTCGTGATGGATGTGTGAATATGGTCATCAGGTTTACTCGGGCGATCTCTCTCTCACTAAAAGCATACCTGGATAATATTCAACTAAAGGCTGAGTATTTATAGTAAGACGAGTGCAGACACAAAAAGATCGTAAACATGTCAACGTGAAACTGAACGTAAGAATCTGAGAGCGAAAGCTGTGACCGGCTGTTAGCGGTGAACAACTTAAAACTGCCAAATACTCCGCATTACTATTCAGTAATCTATAACGCTGCTTAACATGTTTATTGAAACCGGAGGTTTCTACCTCATTCAGAAGCTCTAGTCTAGAGGTTGTCGACTGGAGGTAATATGCAGCAGCTGCTTCTTCTCTGGGAGCGATGACATAATGTAAGCATTACTTACAAGTGAATGTGGCTGAAGGTTCCCGCATGATAATTCGATTGTGCCTAGTATGAGCTTAGTGGTGCAATGGTCAACACTGTTATCTCATAAAAGGGTGGCGGGAATTCAGGTGTCGGTGGTGGAAAGGATATGCACTGCTGGCGACCTCTAACAGGAGATAGACCACAGTCTAGTGTTTTATTTTGAAAGGAGCTTGCTGGAATGTCTATCAAAATGCGAAAACTGTGATTAACTGTGATTAATTTACAAATCAAAATGTGAAAAATGCATTCAACGGCGTTGACAAGCGTGACCCATGCTGAGACCAATTTCTTAGCATGCTAGTCAACTGCGTTTGAGTTGCGACCAAAAGCGGCAAGTTTAGTTGTAAAAGTTTCAAGTATGAAGCAAATCGATTTAAATTTTATATTTCAGTCGTATAATGTTTGTCGCAATTAAATGCTGTTCAGTTTAATCAAACTGAGCCGAACAAAAGAGAAATCACATCTGCTCTTCTGCCCACAATTCACCTTCCAGTCGTGGGGACAGTCTACCACAAATTTCATACCGGAAGAATGACCACATTTTGCGAACACCTTTCTAGACCAAGGTTGTATACGACATATTAGACATTTTTAAGACGTAAATCATACTCGAAGTTTATTCCAGCCGATCCAAACTCAAATGTAATTGGCGGGAACGAACAGGATGGTGATATCCCATTTTTGATTGTAATATCCGAAACAGAGACATCTATACGTAATAAACATAGGTGGGCAAGATAACCGACGTACTTCCAAATCCGTTGTTTTTACAGTGTGATGGGAGGTCATAGTGAACGCTTTCAACAGAACACGCAGATTGTGAGCTGAAGATAGCCTACAGCTAGGTCGAAGCATGCTGACGAAAATTTGTGGGTCAATGGGTATCCTCTGTAGACTGTTGGAAAATACAGGAGGGTTATTTCCTCAAATATACTCAGGACGAAAGTACTAAAGAAGATAATGTAATCAGAGCTTCTATTTCTAAGTGGCCACTGGTTACCGATCGGAAGCAGACATCTAACAGACGTTGTTCTGAGAACCTATAGCGATGAGAAACCATGTGTAGCACAGTGAACATACCTCCATGAATACAGACAAGTACCCTGCGTCCGTCAAGCCCCACTTCGTTTGCAGTTACTCATAAGGCTGAAGTATGAGCCATCTAGCGACATTAGACTAGCAAATATAGTCGCCTGCATCAAAGTTTATCTTCCCAAAGTGTTCGAACCACAAAGATAAACACCAGACGTTTTTACGAAAGCCAATCAGTGGCAACCAGCGTCAACACCAGCGATGCATATTAACCGAATGGACATAGAGGCGAAGTCTCTGATGCATTCCGTGTTTTTTGAAGAAAAGCAAGTGTGTCCTCTAGTCTGCCAAGATTTTTCTTGTTAGACACGACAATCCAGTGTTTAAAAGCGACTTGTGATGGCACTGACAGTAACTTGTTGACCGTCATTTCTACGCTGAGTTTACTATTTTTTTGTCCATCCATCCAATCGCCTGAGCCTTAACCTCAACTCAATAGGCCTTTATTTCGATGTTAAAAATTGGTTGCGTGTTCACGTACGATTACAATAGGATAATTCCAAATTCAGGGAATAAAAGTCATCGTAGTTAAACTTGGATGACGGTTATTTACAAGCACCCATATATTTTGATAAAATGTGATCGCATAGTGTTAAGTGTTGAGCATCGTTAACTTCACATAGATCATTGATTTCCACAACAGCTTCTAGCTTTTTACAGGACGAGCTGCAAAATTTAAAGAACAGCAGTGTGGCCACTGTGGAAGAATGCAAACCTATCCCTCTTTTGTGATCAGTTTACAAGGAGTTGACAGATGTTAACTGAGTGAGACGAAACGTCAGAATCCTAACTGCAATAAATACAACAAACATACACGGTCAGTCCAACAACAAAACGTGGCCTGTAGTCAGTATCGATGTTCCTCATCCTCATCCTTATGGACAGACATTTCCAACAGACGTTTCATCTTCATGAGTGTGAGTTTAGACATTTTCTTCAAGCGACACTATCACACCTTGGCATGAGACCAAACAACACACCATCATGTGAGACCCATCTAGCGTTCAATATAATCAGCTCATTAACAGGGATTTGATGAGTTTGCATCCACTATCTCACATATCGTATCGGAACGAGTATGACGCCGAGTGACAAACGGAATTAGTCTGTTGTTTGTTTCACTTTGGCGTTTGTGCAGGTCTATCATTAGTCTGAGCATAAAGTCAACCCAGATAACTTTGAAATCCAGTGCCTCTATAATAAATGTGTGCACTCAAGATTGCTAGGTCGAGCAAATTTTCCCAAGCATCTATCGATCGCCATTTAGGTGTGCGTCGGTTGTTGTACACTTAAAACATATTGTTAACAATGTTGACCAGAAGCCTACTTTCGTATTCGAGTATAATATTGTCCAGCTTTTTCATGCAAGATGACCGACTTTGATGCAAAGCCGAAGGCAGAACAATGGCGTTTCTTCTCTTCGCCAAACATTTTGCAGGAAGATGACACTTCACTCTGTCCCCGTAGACACAGCTCTCCTAATACTCAAGAGGTTTTGTGCAGGTATCTACTGGCACCCCTCTGCGGTTCACAAGTAACTTCCTACCAGTTTTGTACACAGTTTGTTGAGCACGTCTTGCAAATTAGACTGACTGAAATATTGTAACCTTCATCCGGTAGTCGTTCTGTCAGACGCAGTAAAACGCTTACTACCAAAGACTAGTTATTTCGCACGTTCTAGTCCTATGCACCCAAATACAGTAAAAAAAACCGTGTACATACTTCGTCTCATTATTCCTTAACATCCAAAAGTGTATTCCTCAACTGTTTGGGTTGTTCGGTGTAAATGTGCTCGGTATGTTTTCAGTGACATTGGTTGTTCGTTGATTATGGGAAGGAAAAATGAGTCTTGATTTCGCAGTGCACCTTTCGTAAGTACTTGGCACCCCAAGGCATTGATCACCGTGCGTTCGTCTGTTACGAATAAACTTTTCGTCAAAACCGAATGATTTTAAATTGTACAAAACCTGTTTTGAGACCGAATTTGCCAGAACGTCGAAATTCCAAACTCTGTTCATTGGGGCTCAACGGAATGGCCTCATTTCGACAGTCTTCAAGCAGTCTGTGAACCAATACCCTCAGCCAGTTCTTGTAAAGGGACCCTGGATCCGGAGTAACCGGAATGGTTTTTAGTGGTCTGAAACAAAGTTTCATCCAAAAATTCATCAGTGCAATATATGCGCTATGAATTGAGTGAGTGTACTCCTTTCTAACCAGAAAGTAACAGTAAATACGTTCTTTATGAGTGTCTGATCTAATACAGATTGAACTTTCGTCAGGTCCCATTTACGGTGGGAGATATTAAGACAACCATATATACATACCACCGTTCTCCAATGTTTTCTGATCCTGATCCTCACCTCTAAAATTCCGTTTCCTTAACAGCAACAATGTTGGCACTGTTTGCTAAAATGTTTGTGACACCATCTTAGCCTCCACAATTAAGAAACATGGACATGGTTGAATACGGCTGATCACACGAACTCTTTCTGCTGATCAACAGCTGTGAGGTCACTTAGAGTTTTAGGAATCTACTGACCTAAGGTGAACGCAGCAGCTTGTGTTGTTGGGGTTACAGCGTTTGTTTATTGCAGCTGCAGTCCGGGTCATATACGACTGTTCTTGGGGATAAACATATTCGGTCGTTTCTAGCAACTGAACAATTTGCGCATTTTCCCCCGGAATTGGAGAAGCAATAGAATTCCTATAGGCAGAAGAAGTCAAGGAATGGCAGGATTATATCTCCAACTATAGAAAAAGTTACTTGACTTAGAAATTGAGTAGCCACATATTGACCCACTGGTCGTTCCAGTGTTAACAAAGCATACCGAATCAAAATGAGTCAAATGTTGCAGCTAAACTGAGGGCATATTGTAGAAGCAAACGGGAAATCTACTTTGGCCAAGTTGAATTAAACGATTTCACTTTGTGAACGCCTTAGGTAGAGCAGCAGAAGTAGTTGAAACATTTGTGTTACCTTAGTGTGACAAAACATTTGCAATGTCATATTCATGTTTCTGATTTGCAGTGTGGTTTACAGAAAATATATTCGGTGGTCTGTCAGAAGTGTTTAACAGTACGTAAAATTATGCCACGGACTGATTGTTGACACTTTTATTAATCACGTTAGTTAAGTCGTGCTGGCAATATGTGGTTCTCTGCAATCTAACTGTTGTCACTTGATCTAACCGCCTACGAGCGTGTAAACGGAAGACGGAATAACGGTTAGTGAAACAGCGGATAACAGCACTACGAATAACGGTAATGAACAACGAAGTACGGAGTACTCGCGATCAGTCAGCCTCTTCTCATCCACCCCATCCACCCGAGGCTGCCGCAAGAACACAGGACAAAGCCTGGCCTTCAAATAGAGCTTCTTATGTCGCTCAGCCCGAATACCACATTGTCACAAACCCGTTCGTATTTATAAGGTTTGCGACTAGTAACAAAGCAAGATCAAAAGAATGGACCAGACAAAATTCCACACAGTTCAGTCTGGGCGTGTAGTCAGGATCACAACAACAGTTGTCATGATGACTGAGGATGATCGTGGAGACCGGAGAAGTACACAACTATAGCAACTGTGAAGGTCGTTGACAGTGTACTTTGTTCGTCTTGTCACACGATATTTTCGGGGAACTGGCGACTTCCCCGACACTAACATAAACCTATCTACGCAGGTTGGATGGATTTAGTAAGAAAGCGAAATATGCCTGGTGTTGTTTCTGGCCGCAGTCAATGAACTTTATGCTCGGATTAGTACAAGTAAGTTTGAGAGCGCAATGGCAATACGTCCGCGTATAGGCTCGAACTACTGAACCTTCACATCCCCCCGCCGCGTAACCACTCCGCCACGTTTCCACTACAGGCCGCCTGCACAAGGTTCATCCCAACTGCTTCTATACTTATACCCTATTGGTTGAACTATCGTACTGCATGTTTTTGTACACACCCCCATTTGTGATTACATCAAATACTGGCCATACATTTCTCACATTGTTACACGTAACATACTCTGAACTGGTACTGCGAACACTCGTCTGAAGCCTTCCCTTTTGTTTATTTTGTTACCGCCTCTTTGAACTGCTTACGTTACCTCATTATTGACTGATACTTGCTGACGATTAAATTCCGTGCTCAGCGTTCATTTAGTTGCGAGCTGTACAATTTGCTAATCATAATATTTATGTACAGAACCAATTTTACCCGAGTAAATCTTCAATATTCTGTCTTGTTCTGCCCCAAATCAAGAGGTTTACAACTGCCCCGATAGACCGCGTATAGCCGTGAATCCTGACTGATTACACATCTGTCATAGAATTGTCTTTTGAACGGTGAAGTCGCTGTTTTATACAGCCGTACAACAAACGGCTGAGGGCAGTTTCCATTTGTTCCTGTCTCAAACAAATCGAATGCAGAGAAGCGCCGGCAAAATGGGTATAGAGTTTAGCCTCCAAACATCGTTCATCGCCGGCGGATAATCAATAGTATTAGTAGGTCCGCAACTTGCTTACTAAAACTGCCGTGTTTTACCGCAGGAATTTTATCGATCACAAAACCAATATTGACCTACCTTGTACCGTTTTGATCAACTCTCACAACGTGCGAACTTTGCATCAGTAACGTGATGTTGATCAATATCGACAGTGAGCATCATGCACCATAAATCGATTGAATACTGCTCTCATCGTTCGGTGGGTCGTCCTTGTTCTTCAGTTACGTTCCATATTAAAGGTTACGTCTTTAGAGTGTAGGTGTAAAGTGATTAAAAAATATGTTTCAAACCGATTTCGCGCGCAAAATTGCAAACTGTTGTAGGCTGTTGGCAACCCTTCCGTGTGCGATGAGGTAATCACACATTTAAGGGCGTTTAAGGCAGGTAAAATATGGATTCCCTCGTTAATCTAGAAATAATATTCCAGACGGACGAATATAACTGTCAAACCTAAATTCCAATTGCCAATGACAATAGACCTGAAAAGAAAGAAACAAATTTGCTAGACTGGCGGACGATCGAAGTACAAATGTCGTTTAGTCCGTTGCTGGTTCATTCTATCCAGACTCAGATGCAAGTTACTGCCGCCCTTCCAAGATAAGTCAAGAGATACCCAAAAGTTTGAAACTGAGGAGAATATTTAGTTAGAATATTACTGTTCCTTATTTTTTCATTTAATCTGCAGCAGAACTCACCTGGTTAGATGTAAAGTTTAGACAAACAACCTCGACATTACACACAGGGCATTCGTGACAGTGAGAGCTGTAAACAGTTGTTTGGCATTCCTTGTGGACAGACGCGACTACAAGAGATTTATTCACCTTGAACGTAAAAATAGAATAATCATAAACAGTGTTGATGGCCTTGGAAAATGTGCGTATAACGCTACAACGGGATGGCAGTATGAATGCCCATTTTTAAGTGTACTGTAGAGTTTATGTGGAACAACCTTCAGCATGCAATGTTTGCCGGAACGCTTTCGGCTATTGAGATGTTTTTTGAAGGATAGGTAAATAAGGAGGTACAGAAGCAAGCAAGTAAAACTGTGGCTGATTTACTCAGTAGACCAAGCAAGCGGGTCAAACCGTGGATCACATTTTCCATTAGTTCCGAAAAGTATGTTCATAGTAACTCATCACTCGTTTTGAATTGTACAATGGTGGAAGCGTCACCATTAACGGTACATGATTAGAGGGATCTGGAGAGAAAGTTTCAAAACATCTATCAGCGGTTACGCGAATTTACAATATTCTCAAAATGTGAATGGAACTCCGTGTATAATCCTCTGGCAGCGGTAATAAAGTAAAACAGAGTATAGCACCCCGTGCGTCTTATAGGATCGACGTGTACTAAATCCTTGAAAACTGGCAAGCAATTCGGACGTGCATTCTAGAAAATTGTAATTAAGAGAGTTGAATTTGACTTCAATGCTTCGTATTTCGTCCGGTCAAAAGAAGAGCAGCCTTTAAGAACTACAACGTAGATGAGACGGAATGGTATGATTGTAACGATCCACGTCCGAATCGTTGAGTTTTACGCGTGCCAAAAAACGGATTCCCAATTGAAAACAAGATTTGATCCAACAATTCTTACGGTACTATTGAAGAAATGCATCAGTAATTATAAAAAGCAAACCTCATATTCGCTGACGATAATCTCGTCCAGCAAAATCAACTGTTTCTAACAGGACGAGCAAGGTCAAAGTCAACCGTCAAGCCAGTTAAGCCAGGACAAGAATGGGCTCTCGCGCCAAGAACAGTTAATGACAGAATGTTCAATGAAACAAAACGGGTGGGTGAGGTAGTGGGAAGAAGTGTCTGGTTAGGGGGAAAAATAGGAGTGCAAACGATGGAGACGAATTTTCTCAGTTCATGGATCAACAAATTTACAATGATCGTTGCAAAGTTCAAGGGTGGACTGTCATTACATACGACTTTCAAGGGATAATTCATAACCTACTTTGATGACTGGTATGATTACTGGAACCAGACAGATCAAGGTTAACTTGAGTTGACCTGGATTGATTTGATTTACCCTGATTTTGTGTATTCTGGTGACTCGTTCAGCAATAAGGACAGCAAGATGCATTAATCTGATGTACCAATCCATTTGTATATGCTACTGAAACGAAGCTGTCGAAGTGTAGGTACTGACGGATCCAAGCAATTTTCCGATATACAACACCCTGAATGGATCCATCCATTCTCTTAGTTATATTGATATCCAGAAACGGCGGTTGGCCATTAGTCTCACATTCTGAAGTGTAACGAATGTCTGGATGTAAACAGTTCATTTGGTCTAGCAAATCTGTTGCCTGACTCTGTACATTTTTTAAACATCAGTAGAGATGCAGCGAACTCTGCTCGAGCACAACTCGTGTCACGTCAGCCTTTTGTCTGCTCTATTCAAATTTTCAGCGGGAAATAATCGTTCCAAGTATATAGAGAGAACTGTGAAGCACGAGCCGTGGACCTACGCACGAATAAACACTGCCTAACAATTAATACTTAATACGAGAGAAGAGTACACTGTTAAGGACCGATGTACGTAACTGGACTAGAGCATAATCGTAGAGATGATGAAAACTAAGCAATAACCTTGGACGACCCACGTACGGTTTAGCATAACATCTGGATGATAAAAGTACTCATCAAGACGACAAGAAGACATGCATTGCGAGACGCAGGCATTTCGTTTATTCTCATCTGTCGATTTCATAAAACACATGGCACATGACGACAAACACATTGAAATGAACGGACGTCACATGGGTTCAGTCGGGGTGGGTTAAACGGTTTCACTGCCACGGCAACGAAATTGATTGCGTAATCACCGTTTGCCAACAAAGGGCCGGTGAGTGACGCTCGATTAACAGCACCTCAGAAAGCGTCAACATATTAGGTTTGCGATTGCGTATGTGCAGGCTGGGACAGTAGGTGTAACTTATGTCAGACGGCTGGACACGTGACGGGTCGCGTGCGACGGCGAGACGACGACTATATAGTCTCCCACCGGCTGTGAGGTTACGGTGAAACAACGACCACAAGTCGATCTGAAAAACTCACTGTGATCGACCGGATTTAGTCGTATACAAACCTGTTTCAGATAATGTGTACGAGTCAGTTGAAGTAGATTCCTCCACTAGTCGCGCTGGAATGAGACGATTGGTCGACATATTGTTGCGAGATTTACCGACGTCCAACGTGTAATATTTGTCCCAACTATTCAGAACACGATACGAACCTGTGCCCGTTGGTTGTAAGGAATCGTGGCGCTTATCACAGCGAATAACCACGTACGAACAGTCAGTCAGTTTGTTAGGATAATTGGTGGGTTTCGTTTGTAATGGTGGTGGTTGATAAGCCGACCTGGCTCGCACTTCTGTGAACTCCACATGGACGCCAGTCATTGTGTGGTGGATTATCAAATGGGAGGTGAGAATACTCCAGCACTCGACGGAATACCTCAACGCGGGGGCGAGGTCCGTCCAAAAGCCCACAGCGAGCAGATCAGGGACAACGTGGGCGACCGGATGAGTCATCGCTCGACTGGATCGGATCAACGGGCAAGGCATGACAGGCCAAATATGATGGATGACATGATCGGGGGCGCGGCTTTTCCAACATTCAAAAGAATATATCGACACGGCCGCAGAATACGGTCAAAGCCCACAGTGAATAGATTGCGGACAACACGAGCGACCGGACGAGCTATCGTTCAACAAGATCGGACTAACGGACGAAGAGTAGCAGGCGGAAACCCCCCGATAGAAGGCGCCAATCACGCACATAAACCGGGCAGAAGTGCACACGACGTGCGAGCGGAAACCTGGACGTATTGTGGACTGGAATGATGACTCATAAACGCGAGCGCATGCGTAGCGTGGTAACTAGCGTGCTGGACAATAAAGATTGTGCTCTATTGGACGCCTTCTCGCTACAATTGGTGTCACTTTTAGAAGCCATGTGGAGTGGTGAAGACCGTGGACTCTTCGAAGGTTGAATAATTCTAAGTTGGAGCATGTTATCACACACCTTACGGGCGATAGCAAGTTTATCACGAGCCAGATGTCTGGGTTTGGCGGATCACCAGTCGAGATGTGATGAGCAGTACTATCCTTAATGGACGACTGTTGGGAATCAGGATTCGGTATTCCGAGAAATTGGACAAACAGTGTGGCTTACTCCGAATGAGCTTCAGTAAGTGTGACTGGCAGACGGACGGAATCAATGTATGCCAACTGATCTGTGACAGTCAGGTTGGGGCTTGGGTCGAGCGATCAGCAGCATCTCATATCCACTAGGAGACCGAAGATATTGAGAAAATCTGCTCCTAAGATTTTAAATCGCGCATCAGCAATAAGAAACGTCCATCTCCAGATGCATCGCCCCCCGAGGACATTTTGACAGAACGTTGGCTGTAGGTTCGAGTGGACGAATCGTTGGCAGTGTTGAGTGTTTGACCACGATAAGATGAGATTTGATCCTATTGTTATGACCCGCTGGTCAACGATAACGATAATGTCTGGCGCGCGACTATAGTAATACACGAACACGTAACACCGAGCGTAACGCTAACAGAAACCCCAGAAGAACACAGAAGACCTTGACATTCAGTCGAGAATGTATTAGCTCTCTAACCAAAGGTAACATTGCAGACCATCGTCTGCATATATGTATATTCTCTGAACAGCCTTGAAGAATCCCACGTTAATTGATGCATTAAAAGTGGGATGGGCCAATCAGAGACACCGGAGAAACGTGCGCCAAACTTGAGTTTTGGCACGTTGCGGCGCGAAAAGATTAAATTCAAAATCACAAAAATCGAAAAATAAACTCTTTTTGGGAAAATAGACTTTCGCCAACACGTATGATGTAGTGGGAGGAAGACTAACTTCAGCTTCTTTATCGAAAAGGAATTTGTGATCACTTTCCTTATCAAGTATGAAAACCAGGCTACTTTGCAAACCGGTTGAGTGTGTCCCGGAATTCAACTGGCACTGTCGTTTCCCGAATGGTTGGGAGTCGGCGATAAAGTACATGGAGTGGTGAAACGTCTGGCACCAGCGCCAGATTTACGATATTAAAACATAATCCATCTGTTCTTTAAGTTTTAGATGGGGATTTGTTCAACGACCGACTGCGTGAACGAAGATGAGCAGTCGGTTGTGAGTGTGACTAGGACAAATGCGCTGTCATCTGGTCCAGCTGAAGCCGGATTTGTTGAATATTCCGTTGCTGTTTACGAATCGAGGACGTAAACGGTTTTGTGTCAAGGGAACCGGATGGTAAATGCGTGAATCCAATTGTGTTGTTCGTGGGCATGGCTTTACCGACCTTATCGGCCGATCAACTTAGGCTGTTGAAACTCTGATCGCGAACAAACGAAAGTGCTATTTGAAGGTGACTTGGCAGATGTTGAACAAACAACTATTTCAGTAAACATTTATCCGTTGGTTTGCCACGCAACAAATTTCACATATGACGCAGCAGTTGGGAATGACGACGGACACTGAGCTAGACGTCGCTAAACAATTGCTGTGGTCGTTTGTCTTCCGATATAGATACTCGATTTGAAAGCTCCCGTTTCAGAACAGCATGTGCAGTAACTGTGTCGGGATTGGCGATACTGTCTAGAACTTCGTTCATAGTTTCTGGCTAGGCTCCAGCAATTAAATAATCGAACATAGTGGTCTGTTTGGTTATACAATGTTTGCGAAGACTAGATTCAATCGGCAGAAACCACATAGCCGAGTCCTATCGCCAGAAAGTGGGAAGTTTGACTGACAGTGATGACACGAATAGGTCCTCAATGACATTGTGATCCACGTTTAATGATGAACGGATAACGAACAATGACAAACAATTAGCGCTGGGGAAATGTTAAATGAATAGATCCCAAATTGAATTTGCGGCGCAAATATGAGAAGGACAACTGGTCCAAAAGCCGTTCGCGACACCATTTCGTAGTTGAACTCTTAACCGTGATAGCTTGGGTATCCACAAACAAATAATGATATCTCAATGATATTCAGTGAAAAGGTTAAGTCAATTATTTGGATCTCTATCGTCGGGTTTGGTGTACAAGCTTGGTGCAGTGGCACTTGCCTGGACCTTGTCCTGTCCTGTACAGTTGTCTCGTTTTCTGTGCCGATCCGGATCCAATCGCGTCACGCGTGTTCGTGTTTCGTACTTGTAAGGGGTTTTTTTGGTCGGTGAATGTGTGGATGCTCATGTGCAGGTTGGGAAGAGAGCGTCACCTAGGCTAGGCGGCATGACACGTGATAGGTCGCGTGAGAAGGTGCAACAACGGCTACAAAGGATTGTGATTGTGGTATCAGATTTTGGAAGCAGCGATGTGCAGTTACAAAACTCTATGTTAGCTATACGGTCCCTGATCGTTCTGCTCTTCACAGAAGTATTTGCAGTCAATGCTGGACCAAGTTTGTTGGTACTCGCGATTCCGATATCTGTTCTGCACAAAGGCTACATATATGACACTTTTACAGTGTTGAAAAATGTCCCGGATGAAGGACGTGCACAACTCTCCGCTGAAATTTAATGGGACAAATCCGGATTTACAGTTTCCACTGGAAAATGTGAGGGAAAGTACATATTTTTTTGATGCATCGACGGTCGCATTTAAGATCATCCCATGAGGAACAGACGAACTGACGAGCAGGTTCATTTTTTAGTGTTATTCCAATGAAGCAGAGGAGCATTTGATTTTTCTGTTCAGGTGACTGAACAAAAATGTACGCGTCGAACAACCAAGACAATGAATTAAGACAAATCTGAGAGTCGCCGAATCAAAGCAGTTGGTTAACAAGATAGTCGTACAAGAATATAGAATCAGGCGTATCAGATCAACAGAGACGGTTATTCCATGTCTTTGTAGTCTCTCTAAAGTGCCCTTAAGACCGATCCTCGACATGTACAATTCTCCGTACCATGCCTTAGACCAGTTGCTAGTGAAGTTACTGGAACCAATCAAATCGCAACTGACCCTATTCAGGTTAAAAGATACTTTTGATTTCGTGGACGCGGCCGATTCATTGAATTTCAAGAATCAAAAAAATGATTTCCTTAAAGGTAACCACGTTGTTCACAAACGTTTTGTTAAGAGGAACTATCGATTATATGTGCGCTTACATTGAAAACAGACAATTCAACGTCGGCATTCCCATCGCCAAACTAAAAAAAAMTATTATTATTCTGCACCTCAAACGTCCAGTTTCAATTCAATGGAAAGCTGTATAGACAGTGTGATGGCTTATCAGTGGGCTCTCGGTTAGGTTGGGTTGCTCGTAGAACTACGTCATGTCGTCCATAATTGCTATCTCTAGGCTTTACGTAGACGATATATTTTGTTTGATAAACGACAAAGATGATACACGGTCTCTACTAGCTGACTGTAAACGTGCGCACCCCAACATCGCATTCACTATCGAATTAGAGATGAATAACCAACTATCATTTCTAGATGTTGCCACGCTTCGTAGATTTGACGGATCAATTCAAAGGGCAGTTTATAGGAAAAAAGCGTGGACTGGCCAGTACACGCACTTACTCAGCTTTGTTCCGCTGAAGTATGAACGGAATTTGGTTTGCTGCTTAATATGCAGATCCAAAAGGATACGCACGTCAGGTACTCTATCGGATGAATTCCAACGCATTCGAGACGTGATAAGTCCAAATGGATGCCCGCAACGATTCCTGGACAGAAACATGCAACCAAAAATGAAACATAAAACTGATCAGACGGTAGATAAAAAGTCTGTCTTTATCACCCTATCATAAAAGGGAGAAGTTACCAGTGAAATTACCACCTGCCGAGTGTGTAATGCAGTCGATAGTGCCTATCCTGCAGCACGGGTCATCGTATCGTTCAATACCTGCCCGGCACTGTTGCCAAACCTCAAAGATAGCGTACCTAGGTTTTCTTAGTCCTTTTGTGTCTATTCTCTCACTTGCTGTTGTCAAGTTAGTTATTTTGGGAGAATTACAAGACGGCTATCAGAAAGGATTCGTGAACCCCTCCCAAAATGGCTTCGCAACTGTTCGATAAAGCCCATTTCCAGTACAATCGATTCTCATCTAATTGACACTGCTCATCAGATTGAGCCGAATGAAGCCTTTCAAGCCATCTATAAGGTTCGTCAAGCCCACTCCAGAGCTGTCAGATTGTGACTGTTATCAACGGCTGAGGCAATTGCCATCACACGCTAAAACCCCTGGCTGTGTGCTCAAAAACAGTTCGTGCAAACCCTACATCCCCCTTGGCCAACTATTCCACAACCGCTTGAAACCCAAGCAGGCGTGAACCACTTGACACCGCCACATTCATGTTTCACGGCAGGCACGAGTGATAATGGCACACATTCACCAACACTCCCCTCCAGGAGACCGTGGTCCGCCCCGTGCCTATGATTTGAATGATCTATTTGACTTGCTCTAATTTCATGTATATAAACGCATATACCCTATGTATGAGAATGACCAGCAACAACTGCTCGCATAATTGACTTCTCATAAATACCCAACTGTTGATGGAGACAATGGAAGGGATCAAGTTTTCATCACCTCAAAGGTTGAAGACATGCAACTAAGATACAGATCAGTCGTAAATTGGTAAATGCAAGTTAACTCAGGGACGATCACGTAGTTCGAAGGTGGCCGGCGTAGGTGTCACACCTTAAACTTAATTCTGTGCTAATCTTCTCCGCCTTCCGTTGTCAACTTTCCTACGTTGGGGAAACTACTCGGGGACTAACAGCCAGGATCCGAGAGTATCTCCAGAAATAGCTCTGTGTTGGTATGAGGAACCAGCCATTGAGTGCTAGCAGGTATCAACAACAGGCTTCAACAAAGGTAGTCGAATCACGGTAGATAGATCCTTTAAAGACATCTACAATGTACTGCGCTATCACAACTAGTCTGTCAGTGTCAGTGTTATTTACAGGAAGGTGGTTGCAACGAAGCTGTGCTACTCCAGCTGTGCGCCCAGATGAAATTCATACAGGTCCAAGTCCCGAGTCCAGCTGTGATTATCAGACACTCCGACACGCAGTCCCGGTGACGACGCTTCACAGATGGTTCACCACACACAGCTTGTTGACACTGAGCATGAAAGACACATTCTTTATCCTTAACCAGCCCATGCTTGCGCACCCGTTCGGCTTCTGTTGTACAGCAGATAGTATACGCTGCACGGCAAAGCGTGATGAGGAATGGATCCAGTGTGGTTGGGAATGGAGTCAACTATATTCATCAACAATGTAGTTGTCGCATAGCTAGCCGATACTCATCACCTAGTTGACACCACTCCGTCTGTCCCCGTGTTTTGCCGATCCTCGATCAACCACCCCAAGCCGAATATACAACGGATGCTGACCATCACCGAATTTAATGCAATTTCAATTGCGCAGTCTGATTACCTGTTCATACACAAGATCTGCGCAAGCCCTGTGGTTGCCGTGGCAAGGATTCGCACCACCAGTTTTCATTTAAGCCCAAACTCCGTTCAAAAGCTTTGAAACATGATAGTGGGTGAAACTCCAAACCACTCATCATTAACCTCGATGATTCGCTGTTTGGGTGGCTAGATTGGAGATATTTGGAATGTTTTGATAGTAAGTGACCCAGTAACATTTTGCTGAACATATTTCCGTTGTTTGCATGCTGTTTCAACTTTGTCGAATCCACATAACTGTACTGATCTGGTGACGAACCATCGAAAACAGTTGTTCGCCGCGGTCTTCCTTTTGAATTCAGTGAGAATTTTCGCGAGATATACTCAAACCATTTATATCTCATTCAGGTGCGAATTTGATTAACACGCTGCCATGCGACGGTCACATGTCTCATCTGAAAGTGACGAACTCTCACACACGAGTAAATACACTTTCATCTGGTTAAGCTAGTATCCACAAAATTTCGATGCTATTAACGCGTCGTTTGACCTCACACTACTTAAATGCACCGTGGTTCTCGAAGTGATTCCGTCAGATGACGGAAACTCTCGTACAGCATTAATATGGGGGTGATAATTGCTTAAGAAAACCGTTTAACGAATCACAGTTTGTCCTCCCTCTCACGCTCACCATCTGGCAATAAAACCACTATCAACTGTCTATGTGGGTGCTGACACAGACGTGGGTTACTAATGTGAGGTGTGGTGCTACCGTGACCCACCAGTACAGGATGACAGCTGTTCGGCGGCGTTAACAATGTTATACAGACGGCAGTCACCAACTGTGGTAACAGATTGCAATAATAGGAATCATTGTTTGTCTTTGGTCCACCGGGGCCCAATTGTACGTTGTGGAGAGTGACACCACAGTGATGTACAACAGTGGCTGTTCTGATGTTAGCGCTGGTAGACGTTGTCGACCTGGTCAATCTATAAAGCTATCCCATTCTAAAAGGGACGCAAATTTCAACGGAATAATCAAAAGACGTCACGTGATGATTTCCAGACCTACACCTCCTACAGTCTGAACACATGCACATAGGACCAGCTTATAAAGGAAGATTAAACATAGCTCTAGGCAATACTGTCATGAAAACGTACACAAGTGGGCACCAGTTCTTTGTTGCCACATCACTATTTATCGTCCGAGTATTGGTAGTGGCCATGGGTAGCCCGTTAGGCCATACTCTACCTGACTTTTCAAGGCCTCCGTTGAAAGGAAGATCACTGATTCTATTTACAATTCAACACTGTATGATAGATACGTTAATGACGTTTTGAGCACCGCCGCCAGCATACAGGACGCAACATAGTTTTTGCATCGCCGAACTCAGCACACGGTAACATGAAACGGATATTTTGGAGGGAGTACTCAGATCACCAGCAACTCCTAGGAACTTTATTGGAGAGAAGAAACGAGGGCAAGATATTATGGTCGGTCTATAGGATGCTGATGTTTATTGATTGGAACACTTCTGCAAATTTTGTTCGATAGTTTTCTTAGTTTTACGGTTTGTGACCGATTGGTTTGTCAAACAGCTGAAGCAGCAACTCAATGCCATTTCAGGAACCTGTTAAGTTACTCGGCCTGGTGTAACACAGCAAGCGATGTAACTGCCGACATCATTGAACAAGAGGGGCAGGAGTGATGGAGTCACGCCCCACGTAGTATAAAAGCTTCCATGTGGTTGAGGTAAGCTCCAAAAGAAAAGGACTAATAAATTTGGGGGATCGGATCAAGGACGACTCTCCGAAATGGCTACAAACCCAACTGACTTCGAATGAGCTAGCTGCTTCAAATGACCGAAATTCAGCCTCCTTAATCGTTATACCTATAATCGAGACGGGCAGTAAGATAGGCGCCGTCAACAAACTCACTGATCAGTTCCACACCAAAGAACGAAGCTTTCCGAGATTTGTTGAGGCAACATCAATCAGACGAATCGACCGGTCTTTGTGGACTCAGAATCAACATGTGTTTCAGCCCCGGTTGTCCTGATAACTTATCCCGAAGCGAGTTGAAAAATGGGTGATAAGCGCCCATCTGTTTAAGCAGTTATCGTGACCATATTAGTCTCTCAGTGTGACCATGTTTCATTTATAGCCTGCAGAAAACACTGATTTGTAAAACATCGCAAGATTTGTCTTTTGATAATTCCGCCCAGATGCTTGATGGATACTCGTTGCTTTAAGATAAAGCGAACGTCTACTTTCCCAAAAAAGTCCGATATTTTCGGAAGACAGCCGACGTGCGCGACCGGAAACATAAAAGTCGGACTAGTCTTTCATAACAGGCCACGCGAAGGTGGTTATGAAAAGGCAGTAAGAGGTGCACGCGACAAAAAACTAACCCCCGGGCGTGGTTACGGCCTGTAATATTTTGAGAAAAGTGAGGTAATGGTCGAACAAACGAGTGCAGCGTTTATCACAGAAGTGCCGCACATGGCTATCTTGCGCACATGAAGCCTTTACAACACAAAATTTCCATCTTATAGCTTTGAGTAGATAGTTTGGGTCGGCATTCAGGATGGACACCTCTTGGATCCGTATTATTTTGGTATCTCGTCTGATGTGATAGGTGGGCGTACACACGAAGAAGAACGTCGGAACAGCTGACCGTAAACCTTGATGAAAAACAACAAATATTACTGAATTTCAAGTTGAACATCACCCACAATTGATCGCAGCTGTCGCATTCCCATAGACTATCCAGTCTGTCCCTTGCGAAACGCAGAAGCACAAGACTCCAGTTTCGCTCTCATTAGAGCTCGTCAGTAGTGCATATCCTTGCCACTGCCGGGACTAGAACTCTTCTCTTCGAAAGGGGCCGACTGGATAGTCTGTGGGAATGCAACAGCTGCGATCAATTGTGAGTGATGTTCAACTTGAAACTAACCAAATCCTCGACTACCCACCAGTAATCTAAGTTATAGCCTAGCAGGTTTAATGAGATCGGAGATTTCAACCTGCCTAGGAAGTCCTAATCGCGGGGTAATCGATTAGAGTTAACAGACACTAACTGTGTCTCCTCTCGAGACGATCGGGCAACCTGATCATTACTCACAAGCGAAAATGGTTGAGCGTTCACATATGATAATTCGGTCGTGCCTAATGTGAGGTCAATGGCGCAGTGGTAAACACGGTTGCCTCACGAAAAGCAAGGCTGGAGTTCTACCCCCGGCAGTGACAAGGATGTTACTGAATTGTCTGCCAGCTCCGTTGGTAAGACGCTGACAACAAAATGTCAACTGTGAAGTGAAGCAGGTGAACTCCACACAGTGACCCGTAACCTAAATATGATTCAACAATAATTTCTAATTCATAATATTTCTGTTTTGTTTAATGTAGTAACAAAACCAGTTATGATGACCCGTCAATGCGATGAACCTTCATGATTAAACGACATCATTTCAATTCAGAGTAAACACTGTGTAAACGAGCTACCAGCTAACCGTTTCTAGTGGAGCTTAGTGAAACCCGAGACTACTAACTCATCACTGTTACGTACGTAATGTATAAGGTTGATAAGTCCTTGCTATAGATAATCGCCTGGAGTCATCAGGCAGCAACTGTAGAATAAACTATGTGTACAGTGTATAGTCATTCACTTTCTCCCGCAAAACCAATTGTTTTGGCCGCAAGACTAGACCCTTATCTGAATAGATCCGTGGACACCACCCAGTCTGACTCAACAGCGAAATGACGAAGTCCGTCGATAGCGCCATATTATCGTAGCCGGTGAATTCGAATCATCCTGTCAATGTGATGGACGCTTTTCGCGCGATCTAATGAGTAAAGTTTGCCCAGTCAGGAGCATTGGAGCATAGGATTCTGCCCACAGCTGAAACTATTAAAAGTCTTTTGTGCAACCCACTCCTCTTTGCCCGGAAACGTTTCGTTTGGGGTTTGGAACTACCTTGACCAACCGAGTTATCCTGTCAAGACCAAGTTTTCAAGTGGGTACTTGATTACAATTTGACATTGATTTGATTGACCTCAATAACCACCGTTCTGGGCTTATGCTCTTAATGATTACCTTGGAAAAGTGATATGAACCGCACTATATTTAACGTAGTGACGAATGACTGGGAACGAGCTTGTTCGCTACATTTTCTTTTCCCTGATTGCGCGGAGGAGTTTTACGCGATATGTATCCCGGTAAGGACAAATGGGTTTGTCCCTGATATACTATATACAATTGTTCGGATTGCATCGTCTTTGTCTCTGGTTACATCTGCACGCTTTTTACACAACTCATTTGAATACTGCATATGGGAATGGAATATTCTGACAAGCGTGGAAAATTTAAACTTCTGTTAACCTGCTACTTGAAGAACTGTGGCCCGGTTGTGACTTTTTCAAGGAGCAGATATAGTGTCGATACTTTGTAGTCAAAAGGATGGTTTTAAATCACTCCTGGCGATTGAGGGTAATTCACTCAGTAACGCGTATTCGACAATTCCAATAACGCTTATTCAGATGGTCGGGTTGACGGGACTATCTTCCAAGTCCAGAAAAAACGTCAGAAAAGGCGGTCGAAAGTATTGGAATTTATATCACACTGTTTAAGAAAATTACAACAAAGGTACTATCTCACCTTGAATGTGAACCACCAGGTTACAAAAAATATCCAGCAAATGGG
>LOND01000010.1:147364-161515 GCA_014220965.1 Paragonimus kellicotti
GTACGTCGTATATGAAAGTAACGCAACATTAGGTCGCAACCGAACACCACGTGGCTACTCTCACTTGCGCGGCCATCTTATCCATGTAAAACGCTTTCACCATAATGTACTCGTCAATCATTTCTTGAAAAATTTCGAACAGCCTACGTAGTGAGGCATACTTTTCACTACGAACGTACCCGTACATCACGAGACAGCCGTGTCCCATACATCCCGCATGGTGCGCACCACACCTATCGCATTAATCACCGACAGAACTTCCTCAAGGTTCTCTGATGTTCCGTTACGACTGTTACACAACAAACTTACTGGATATTGCAGGCTTTCATTTGCGGCGGATGTTTCCAACGTCAGCGGTTGTGATAAACTTTCCGTAAACGCGCGCGCTACATGCTGCATAATATCAGCAGTTGTTGTATTATATTGGAACAAGTTCCTGCATTCGTTCAATTAACTGACGATGAGTCCACGATTCGTAATGGATGGGACTCATACAGCAGACGATTGAGAGGGTGGTTGTGCTCTAGCTCAAACGAGTGCACAACCAGACGGGCACTTCGTCGGGCCACATGAAATCGTGACCTGCAACAGGTTTCGCCAGAACTGATTTATTAAAACTAACAACAGTTAACCCACTAGACGCAACCCTGCATACACTTCTACGACTTTATAATCCGTACAACGATAATTAATCTGCACGGATTTCACGAAATCAGTCAGCCTTACCTTATCGTTACTTCCAGAAACACGTCCTTTCGCGACTCACGGCTTGTCCCGAGAACGTAAATAACGCCCACCTCCTACATGTACATCTAAAGGCACTCCCGGAACTGTGAGAAGGTGCAAGATCCACGGTTCTCAAACATCGCCTTGAAAATTGAAATATAAACCATTTCCTGCAAATAAAAATCGAATAAAGAAAAGACCATTATAAATAAATGAAAAAAGTAATAGTGACTGCAGAACTTACTTGAACATCCTTGTGTTAACGTTTTCACATGCAACCAATTTCACAAACGGGAATGCGTATCCTATGGTACACAAATTATTGAGAAACTCCGATGAAATGAATGTGAGCTGAAGTGTTAGTAAAATGGTACAAATGATATTTCCAAGTCATATGTGAAAACAGCATATTTCAGTTAATCTGACATCATCTGACATTACATTGCGTTCAAACAGTCCATTACGTGTAATTCAACTCCGTACGTTGAATCAGCATGGCGGTGAACGATGAGCGCATCTTTGGGAGAATATTCAAGTCAGAGCACCCTAAATATGAAGAATATCTGGAAGACTTGCGCAAATTCCGACAAGAAACCTGTTCAAGCTTTTTCCTTAACGCTTCGCAATTAGCTGCAAGTGCTAAGAAGCATAGGGGAGTAGAACTACCGCCAGGCTGCCCGTATGGAAGTGTTGTGTACAAATGCGTACACTGTACACGCCGAACAACACCCTCCAAACGGTAATGTTTATTTATCCAATTGATATGACAAAAAAAATTTAGATTTGCAGACTACAGGTGCAATGCATCCTGGGTCGCCCATTATTGTGCTAACGGATATCAAATCGAAAAGGCGAACCTGGTCCACTCACACGAGTTTCACGTTGGTAAGCCTGATATATATCCCAGGAATAGAGCTTGCTGTTGATGAGGAACTGCCTGTATGCAGATGTTGATGTATGTATATATAACATATACATAACGTGTTATACAAATATATATATATATATATTCAAAATACCATACGAAATTTGTATAAGTTTATGTAAACATACACATGTATACGGCAGGTATATGACCAAACCAACACATTATTATATATATAACGCGTACACGGGATGCTAATATACAACATGGCATTCATCCCTGCAACAACACAAAAAGCGCACGGCAAGAACTCAGAAAAGAAGCAGAAACCACAAACGCAGAAAGGCAAGTCCAAAAAGAAAAACGAAAGACACCAGCGCAAACCCAGAGGAAAAACACGCCAAAGAAAAGAACAAAGAGAACAACCAAAAGAAAGAAAGCAAAACACACAAACGACGCACACAGAGAAACAAAACCACAAGCAAGTAAAAAAAAAATACGAAGCACGCCAGAGATCTCACCTTGAATGTGAATCAACCGGGTACACAAAATATCCAGCAAAGGAGTACAAAATGGAGCAGCTAAGCACGTGTTCACAAACGGCCACCAGTCAACGGGAAATGACCTCATTAAAACAATCGGGTGCAGATGAAGATGAAAAGCGTGTCAAACAACACCAAGAAGGAAGTTTTTACAGACAATGACAGTTATAAAATGTAAGAAAGTAAACCTTTTATGTGCAGTTATGGTACAAAATGTCATGATTGTTTACTGCACACAATAAAGACAACTAAAGGCAAATTAAGGATCGGCCCTTTTACAAACAAACCAAACATACCTCAACGGATTCATCGTTCCGCATCATACCAGACAAAAGACGACAAACGTACCAGACGAACTTCAACAGATCCAACAGTGGTATCATTCTATTTGTGCGCTACTACTTTGAGGTCAAATATAAAACCAAAGTTTGAATCGTACCTTCACGAATGTAAACGACATCTCAATCTGTCTAAGTGGAAGCCCAGGAATTGGTGATTTGCCGATTTTTTCGAATGAAACCCACTTCACAGGTAGTTACTTATTCGGAATCAACACTTTGTAGCGACGCCCCGTGCACCAACGTGAATGGGCGGAATCAGATTCTCTTCAATACTTACTTGGCTGGGGTTTGATTAATTCAATTCTGAAGATTGTGGGTTACCTCCTATCAAGGGTTTGATAGTCGATTCCAATCGCAGCGTCGTGAATAAACCTCTTCTCTTATTCCTTGAACCTGCTCTTAATCAGTTGGCCAGAAAATGGTTCTTCATTCGTAACTGATTTCCATTTCCATACACTCTTTTATCTAGATGACGTATTTAAAATATATTTTTGGAAGCAGCATATCTCACAATAGAAACACGAATCCAGTGAGCGAGGCAACTATTCAAGATTGTAATGTGTAACGAAGAAAACTGGACAGTAGACTTAGAACTGAATCTGCTTCTTTACAGAAGGTCCCTTAGTGTAACAGATTCACTGGTTCGTAGGGTTTTCGAATGTTGTACAAATGCAAATGACCAGTAACTAGCACGGAGAGAAGCATTGGCTGAACTGTGTAATAAAGTCTACCTTAAGAGGTTCTTCAACAGCCGTTACATGGGGCTATTGAGACAACGCCAACTTTCATGAAGAAACGGAAGAGCACAGTTAATATTTTATAAAAGGAAGGGGCATTCAAGTCTCGTCGTTCGGTTTGAACTAGGTGTCAGGGCAATTTTCAAAAACAGCATTATAGCTTAGTGTCCGTTGAGGAACTTATGCCTATGGATAGGACTTTTAAACATGCGTATGTCTAATGACCACTTTCTTACAGCGACGCTGGGTTCTTTATCACTTTGTATATTGTTACTAGAAAAATGAAAAACAGACGCAAATTTAATATTACATTCGCTTTTGTGTGGACTCTTCCACCATCTAGATCATTTCAGTGGCATCAACAGTCTTTCAGATGCTGTCTTCTTTGATAAAGCGATATGCGGTTTTATTTGTACCCGTCCCAAATCTGCGGAAGCTAATATTAATTGCAGCTGTAGAAACGTTGTCCTGTGATTCACTTACCCTCACCAGTACATTAGTAGTTAAATTAACCTACAAAGTCGCCATCATTCCATTATCCTTATCTCGCGGAAAATCTGAATATTCTCCCTGAAATTCTTCACAAGAGTTAAAACATGCAGAACAACCTATTTCTGACATTCACTTTTAGGGCAGATAACGCTCCAGTGTTCATTTGTTAGAACTTTGCCGATGTGTCGTGTGGCAAAGAGGGTACTTCGCACAGAAATACGGAAGGACAAGAGATTTTCTCGTTTCTGTAACACCGTCTGTTTGTTCTGCTTTCTAGTTCTTTCTTCACAGACCACTGTGGCAACCTATGTTTTTAAGGATTATGGACGGCTTTACTTTGTCACGAGCATTACCCTTCCTTAAAACAGCAATCACATTGCCTTTCGATTCATTGCTTTTCATGCAAGAAGCAATTTTTTCTCTCGAGGTTCTCAAAAAGATGGGTCTTTGAAGGAAGTTGATTTCAGCAACACTGAAATTTACTTTTGTCTTGCATCCAGAACACATTGTGTCCACTCGTTTCAGTAGATTTTGAGAAGAAAGTCCGTTAACTATTCGGTAACTCCGAATTTGTGTTGCGACACTGCTACAGCTAGCGAAGTCAGTTGTTATGTGCACAAAGGTTGGTCTCAAATTATACACCTGCAGTTTCCTATTATTGTCTTGTGTAATAAATTTCAGTCAGAGAAGAACATTTTGAATTCAAGGCTTTCAACCTTTTCTGACCCCCGAAGCATCCAGTTGGTGATGCTACATTAGTTTGAAAACTGAAAACTTCCATTCTGTACACTTCTACTTCTCTACATCCTTTGTTTTCCACATACTTTGCAATTACATCTAGCTAATACGAAAACTGTTAGCAATTTTGTCAAGTGTTAGTGCATGACTGGTCGTCTTAGGTATCTCCTTCTTGTCTCAGATAAAAAGCTTTATACCGAAGGCACGAATGGGAGTCCTTTTAGTTCGCGCACTATAATTACAAATATACTCAGCTGTGTTTGATAATTTTCATCAAGCTCTTACAGTAACATGAAAATTAAACGATGATATTTGGTATGATGAAACAAGTTACACAGCTCAGTAAGTCTCACAAGATGGGGCAGTCTAACAAGAAGAGGTGGTGGTTTCGGTGTGTGAGGATAGAGTTGCGCACGTGCCAGCTAGGGTTGACAGTGTCAAGTGGTTCAGGCTTGCCTCGAACTCGCGTTATCTGCCCCAAAATCGTGGGTGGCTTGCGAGCCTAAGTCGATGGTGAGAATACACATTGGTTAGTTGTCATGGTTGGCTTTGATTACTGAGGCACGTAAACATACACCACAAGGTTAATAAATTTTAACATGAGGCGTTTTCGCTATGATAAGTCAAAATTCAACATTTGAACAGAGAAGTCAGAAACAGTTTTTGCACAATGTATCTCTCGAGCACATTTCGCTGCATCTCATCAGGTACATACTGCAGTTTATATGGCAAAGTTCAATGGGCATTGTGAAGCTAAACAACAAAATCAACAACCACACAAACACACGCACACTCACACACATCCGTACACATCAGTTACCAGGGCAATCTGGTACTGACGAACAAGTCTTTCTGTACGCAGAGGGGTGGCTTCCATTTGCTAATTGCTACCGCCTCCGCGAACCGGAGAAGCCTTCGATTTTTGTTGCGTAACGTATCCGAAACGCCTTCTCCAGGTTCAATTGGGGTCGACAAGTCAACAGGTGTCGGGCGATCGATGACGCTGGTTCCTTGTGACTTGTCACATTCTGACTTGAGCCCGGTATTGTGGTATCCATGAGCGTTTTGCGAACCCATACTGGAATGTGTTCGTTGACCCGATTACGTAACTGCCTATGTAAGTGGCCCGGCACTCACACGAGAATTCATAGATGATGTAAGATTTGGCGTTGAGCGGTAGCGGTGTTTTCAGAGGTGGTGTTGGGATTCGGGTGGTGGTGAACAGCATGACCAGTTGGGCTGCATAGAACGTGCGTCCCATAGCCCCTGTGAGACGGGTTTTCAACAGAGTGGCAATGTCATCACCCTTGTATGGCAAACGGAGGTAGACATTTAGTTTGGGAGCTGTTGAACACATCGCGGCGGCCGGCTTTTGTTTGCTGAATTTCTCAACAAATGCCGATGGATAGCCATTTTCATTTCAGCGTGGTTCTCAACGATGCTTCTATAGAACGGATTCTTCTTGCACGATAGAACAAGTTCTCACCAGACCCCGCTTGTACTGGATCGGCACAAAACTGTGAAAGTTCAGGTACTGTCCAGTCCAAGTGTGTTTCCGGTAGACGGACCGCAGTAAGCAACCGTTGTTCTGGCGCTTCATGAGAATATCCAAAAACGCCAAGGTTTCATCCTGCTCGTGCTCAATGGTGAAGCTTATTTTGGAATTCAGCTTGTTCATTGAATCGAGCATACTCGTTGCCATCTCCTTGGTATCGGTAACTATCAACACATCATCAACATAACGCCGGTAGAAATGAGCCTGACTGATAACAGCGTCTGCGTTCTGCTCCAGATGGGCAACGAAAATATCGGCTAGTATCGGACCGAGTGGACTGCCCATAGCAACACCATCGATTTGTGTATAGCCAGTTCCCTGGAAGTAGAACTTTACGTTCGCTGTGCATAGTAGGAGAAGGCGTTCTAGCTCAGACGTAGGCAATCCTATGTTCAATTGATGTGAGTCAATATACTGACAAATTATATTGACCGTCTGCATCAGAGGAACATTTGTGAACAAAGAGGCGATGTCCAAACTGGCCGTATGTTTGTTGAAAAGGCGATCATACAGAAAACCAGTTAGTTTTAACGACCGTATATGACAGTCGTCGAGATAAAACGGATCAGCCCGTGAGGATATCAACAAGCACGTGGGAAAAGACAGTCCTCGTAGAGATGAAACATCCAGGCTTCCGGTCGCACAACTGGATGGCTAATTGGAATAATTCAAAAAAATTCACCCATTATTGAATCTGCCTCAAGAACCGTGGGTCGAAATATTTCAGCTTTATTACAAACAGCTAATGTTCGACTCCATCTCTTGTCTTTCACACTCCCAAAAATGATACTCCCCGACCCTTAGTAGAACGGTGCTGTGTGATTCGCTTTGCCCTCATTGTTAGGAAATGCACCTGATGACGACCAGCAACAGTGATGTCGTTTACCTACTGTTATTTGGGCAGTCATGAAGTGGAGTAGGAATATTGATTAGTTGAATGGAAATATCTTCAAAATTTCGCATTGCTAGTTTGTCAAACACTGATTGGATGTCAGGGACGATTTGTTCTCAGGTTTCTGGGGGGAGAAAACCTAGTTAATAGCCCAAACTTGCTCTTCTTGAATGTCGTTTTGAAATGGATCTCTTGTCTATTTCTTTGTCCATAATACCACTGTCTGACAGATGCAGAGTAACAACAAGCATTTACCTCCTAAAGCATCTTGATACAGCATGTTTCTCCTGTAACCACCGCGGAGAATGCCCTACTCATTTGTTTTGTTACAGTAACGGTATTTTTACTAATTCAGTAGATGAAATCATTTAGGGCAGTTTAGTCGGGTTTTTGTATCTCAGAGTGCTCATCTACAATGCACTGATTCTAGGCTTCTCGAAAGAAAGAAAGTGATCCACTCAGAAGATCACAAGCTAGAAACAGGACAAACAGTTTGCCACTTACTTTGAACGACTAAATAACACTTGTGCTTACTGGTCCATAACAAGCCTTGAACGGTTTAGGACCAACCTATTTTGTTCTTAGCTTCTTCCGCTTGGCGAGTTTAATCTGGTTTGTACGCTATGAAATTTTCAAATTACCTGGTTCCTTCCTAAGCCCGGGCATGGGCATTAAATATCCTAGTTACTTAGAGTGGTGGTCGACTACTGTCACTGGTATGCGATGATCTAACAACGCCTATTCAAAATGTAGATCAGACACCAAAGGATGTAACTTTAAAGTCAACGCCCTTCTTTTTTCTAAAGGCCCGGTGAGCAGTGCGTCCGCAGGTTAGCCCTCTCAGTTATTACGAGGATAAGGTGCAGGTGATATGGACCCGCAATCTAGAAGATCATGACCATGAAATTTTCCAAATAGTTATTCGGAACACGAACTCCAGGTCTATCAGGAGGCATTTTTGGGTTGACTGTTAGAAACTCTTGTCGTCAACCTTTGCTGTTTTAATGCTGTATTTCGATCACTTTATTGAACCCCAAAATTGCATCCGTTTATTCATAGGAGGAAATTAACGCAAGACTGTTCAGAAATCATGACATCCGAACGTCTGATTGTGTCATTGTTGTTTCACTCCGTGCATATGCACAGCCTGCTTTAGGCAGCGAAAACCCGGCTGTTAAAATGGTTTCGTATGTTGAGCGTGTGATGATTGTTATGCGTACGATAAAAAGTTGATTACCACGCCGTTTACTTTCGATTATCTTGTGAACGTCAATTCTCCGAATTATCATGAAAATTGCCATTAATTCACAGAATCATCGAAACTAACTGTCTGTCACCGCCGTTCCCTAAAAGCCTCTTCAGTTTCGCATTCTCAACTCGCCCTTGATAAGTGTAGCAATACCCTGCAAATTCGGAACTTTAAGCCGTTTCGGCCTGCAGACTTTCAGATAGCCAGCGGTCAGGTCCCAGTCAAAGACAAGTGGAGCTATTATCCCGTGATTATATTGAGGAGAAGCAGAGACGAATTGTCAAAATATGAATAACCGGGACGTGGCTCTTGAGGAAGTTTGTGTCCAATTCGGCAACCATTTGACAACTTCTGCAACGAGCTGTTAGAAACGCTATACCTCGAAGTTTACTAACAGGCCTGAACAGTATATTCTGGTGACTCGACGACTTATGTTAAACGCTTTCTGTGTTAGATAGCACGTAGATAGTGCGCGGTGATTTATTTTCTACCGTTAAAGACGAAGTTCATTAGCATCATTCCGCAATGTGGCAAATTGCTGTTTGTCACATGGCATCGTACTAGGAACGCTGTTGTTTAGTTTATTCGTCTACAAAATTGCATGAATTGCCAAGTCTATGATCTCGCTATCAGTTAATGTCATGGAAGTGCCGCACAGACCGGACGGTGTATTTCGATTAGTCATGGGTGGTTTTGAATCACATAACCTGTTGTTTATCTCTCAATTCCGACGTGAGCGTTGTTCTTTTACTAATCGCTTCCGACACTAGCTAGTATGTCGCCGATCTGCCTTATATAATCTACATACTTGTCACTCACCGTCACTCCAGTCGAAATGACTTAAACTTCGAGCAAGTTCTTTGAATCAGACGAGTCACTTCATGTCAGGGACTACGTTTTGCAATTTCCGTATCTCAGATGCAAACCAGCTATTGCCTATGCGTAATCTATTTTGCTTCATACGCCCGGCTCATTTTAACTTTCCATTTTTCCAACCAGGTGGCAGTGAAGAAAGCTTTTTAAACCAAGTTTTGCATATGGTTCAAGTTGATCTCAATTTGATAAGGAGATGCGGTGTTTTGGCGGTGAGCTTGAAGTGAACGGAATTCGTTCTTGTCAGCTGATTAAATTTCGTAAGAAAGTTAACGTACAATGTTTTTGCATGTGCAACCCTGCAAGCACTGGTATAAAGCGATGAGTCCATGGATCTCGTTTAATGTGATATCAAGGTAGTTGTGCTTCGTACCATCACTTGTTCACACTTGTAATAAGGTACTTCAACTTAGAGTTTTTATAACGCAATTATTTTTGGATGCTAAATCATATAAAAGTTTACTGAAGCCATCAAAATGGTTGGTGACTATAAAACTTTGACTAACTGCCGTTAACCAACAATTTGAGCCATCTATTTATCCCTTCACTACCCGTACACGTCATCACTTTTGATTCTTTTCCGCAAACCACAGGCCAGTATTAACCTAGGATGCCTAACTGAAATGCTGCAGGTCTCAGTATTCTACATACTGTCTAACTCGGCAAACCTGCTAGAAATAAGGAGTACTTTGTTTACAGTCATGCGACAAAATTCCTAGGCGCAGTCAACTGGTAAAATGTTCAACTAGCTGAGTCAACTCTGAGAAATCAAACAAACCGGCAGTTGTGTAGTAAGCTGAACGGTAGTATCAACCGATTTTTTGTCTGAATAGCTTTACATATTTAACCAAGACAAAGTAGATGAGTTGGCTTGCGTTGCTCAGCACGCGCAAGTTCACATACTCTAGAAATAAGCTTTTGTTGGTATTTTCAGATACTACTGTTGCATAATCTCGTTTGCATTGTTTTTTGTCTGCTCAACCCATACCGCGGAAGCTGAGAGTAGCTTTAGTAAAGAGTTTATTGTTATCTCAACTGCTCTTACTTCAAGGCGCATCTACAAAAAGGCCACAAACTTGCCATCAATTTATTCACGTGGCACCAATCAGGTTTTATATTAGGTTGCCCCCAAACAATACGTTGTACAAATTTTATATTCCGGTGGTAAAAACCTTTTGTTTCCAACCACTTGATCATCCGCAAATGAAGTGTATCGTTAAACGCAAGCAATTTTTCGGCGCCATATATCCCGAATATGTTTCACATTCATGATGGCGACGTTTGGAGTGTAAAAGCTTAACGGATAGGCGGCCTTCTTTAGCGGCGCCACCGGGATTAAGTGAATACCTTAAAAGTGTTGGATCGCAACCGAAGGGTAGACTTCGCATCTTTTACAAACGTGAGGTGAGCTTTCAGTCAACTTAGGGACATTGAAATCAAATTGGAATCTCATTTTTTACGAACAAACAAAAAATACAATTGGCAAATAAATGTCCGCTTCCAACTAATAATAGTAATCGGACCCGGTGGACACGGACCTATTTAGGTTGCCTAGTGGAAGTTAAATTCTGTATGAGTTCCAGTGAAAAGAGAAATTTAGAAACAATTCGGTTTAGGCATTCACGTTTGTACAACAGTGTACTGGGATTAGCTATCGAGTGTACAGAAATCTGTATGCAGCATGGAGTTAGTTTTGGTAGGCTTGAATTATTTGCACTATTTGAAGTGCAAATCTGCTTAATATCATTAATTTCGTCGTTCCACGCACTGTCCCAGAAACCCAGCATTGATAAAGCTGACTGTTGCGTAAAAGTCTAGCCATGACTGAACGAAATGAACCAGAGTAACAGCATACAGCAGCTAGATTTGCCTCGTTGTCTTGACATTTTACTTATTTTCTCGCCAGCACTGACTTAATGCTTCCATTCATTTGGCCGTTTCCAATGAGTAATGTTAATCAGTACTTCTTTTTGGGTGGTGCAATCATTGTCGAAATGTGGGAGAAAATCACTGTAAAAATGAGGGGCTCTCATGGTGCTCTGGGACATATCGTTGTAGTTTTGTCAACACATGAGAATGACCAATTCAAATTTATCGCTTCACGTGTCAATTGTATGAGATCAGGGAAATCTGGATGATCGGCCATTAATATCAGATCAATACTACACACGGTATTCTGACAGGACCTACATGTCGGATCAGTGCACGATCACAGCGCAACACAGCGAAGCGGCTACTCAAATGAATGTCCCAGATGTTAGCAGGAATTCACTGAAACCTTATTGGATGTCTTTTTACATTTATATTCCCTGATAATAAAGCTTTCTTGCTCTTTTGATTTTTTAACCCGGCTTTTGACCACTACATAAAAAGACAGACTGGTTGCAATCAGCTAACGGTCTGCTCAAATGAACAGCGTCCACGACGTAAATTATACGATTTCTGACTCACTAATTACTGCTTCTAAGCCGTCGATTTATTGGGTTCATTACTGACCATTCGTCTTTTAGACTCATCTTACCAATAAGAGCAGGATGGGTTACCTCAATAGTGACTTGCTGACTGTTCGTTTTCCTTTCACCAAAATTCTGCAGCATCAAGTTGAATCTCTAGACGTTTTTAAAACTGTGTCCACTTTTAGCAATGAGAACACGACTATTCTTCGATTTCGTTAACGACGAGCCATCTTTTTCAACGTGAATTCATTAATAAAATAAGAAACATTCCCTTTTCCATTCCGAACCTGTATTGGAGCAGGTTTGATTCAGTAAGACAGTTTTCAAATTAACGTAACATTGGCTGCAGTTTGTCCTGTATTAATTCAGGTACGCCACGTACATTTTCAGTTTTGTTGCAGAAATGTTCAGATGTGTCCACTGAGTTAATCAGTTGTATTATAAAAATCTTCAACCGTATCTTGCAGTTAGTCGTTTGTTTCGTGAAGTGTTTTCCCTCGCATGTGGCATTTCGAAATTCTGTGACTTGGTTTTTGATACTTGTTGCTCTATCCTACGTCGGTTTATTCTGTACATCCACTAACAACCACGGTGACCACGCGAAGTCCAGATGAATTTTCATATACAGTAAATGAGAAAAATTATCGCCGACTGAATGTGCCATTGCAACCAGGTAGCGCCAAAAGCATATCGATCCGACTTGTACCGTTGCATGTGAATGTTAGGTCATTCACCAAGCAGTGTGGCCAGAGAACAAGGAACGCTACGTCGGCATACTTGCGGAAATCCGTCCGGTTGTGTGAGCACACTGAGGCATCATCCCAGAATCCGAGGTTTATTTTTTACTTCCTACCACCAGTATTGGGGATGGAATGAGGGTCATTTAGTGTATCCGAACGAAAAAATATATTGCGGATGCACCATAGCGACTAATAGAAAGACGAGGTGAGGAAAGGACGCGAAAGGAAGGGTTTTACCCTTGTATGGATCAAACAGCTTTGTGATTGGGAGACAAAAGGCTACACTGAGTCAAATGAAAATGTCTATGAGCACAGCACACTTGGAAAGTCATACCAGTATACCATCAACCGATCACTTGTTGCATAATCTGAACTACACACTGAAGATGATGGCGGTTCAATCTGTAGACAGGACCAATAAGGGGATCAAATATAAGAGGTCTGAATACGCGCTGTGACTCTAGCAGGATTAGTGATGCCACACTTCTATGCAAACGACATTAATTGAAATTTTTGCTGTAGCTTAAATATACTTCATTTAGCAGTCGTTCCGGATATATTTGCCGGCGAAAATTGTACGTCTGTCCTAAATCTCTATCCTGTTCGGAACCAAATTATGACCACACAACGTGAGTGTTTTGTTTTGTTTTACGATACGGTTTAAGCTTTTAACTGCTAAATTTCAAAGTTACACGATATACTTGTATTAAATTATGTCGGAATGATCTGTTGTTGAAATTCACTCAGTAGCATACTGAACAATACTACTCGTTGGTTGGCACTGTATGTAACTGATGGACTGATCAACTAATGAGGGGCTGGTAATTTATTCACAGTTTCTCTTAAATGTGTCTTCTCAACTTCGAAGCTTGTCGGTGCATTTAGGAAGATGTTCGACCCTTTATCTTCAGGCATAAATGTATGCATTTGCAAAAACAAGTGATATTAAGCGTAAGAGCGGATATTGGGACTGTGGTTGTCTTTACCCCTTACCTGATATTCGTCAGTGTTTTTTTTCGTGATCGGAAGCTATCTCGCATAATTAGTTATTTTAATTAACCTTACAATTCTTGTTTTCTTCACCCCTTTTGGTAGGAATTATGTGGTATGTAGGTGTTCTTGTGATCGGACATTTATGGCTGACACACTTTCGAGAATCATCCCGTTAATCTCCTCCTGTCTTCGCCCGCACCACCAACCACGTTGACATGCCGTATTTAACGCCTCAACTCAGTTCGCCGTTTTATAGTCTTGTGTTCATTCACTGTAAGCCGACGCGACTGGCAGGTCCAACTCTTTCGGCACAGCTGGTGTCGCTACCACCATCACTCGCACCCCCACACACATTCCCCTCTTATGGTTTGAAACCGTCATTTGTCACGAACACTGTCATGCCAGAAAGCCATCAGGTCCTCTTATACGTCTTCGCACTAAGAGAGGTCTGAAACGGGAATGATACAATACATCGTGCTCCGATTCCATCACACCAGCTAAACGGTACACGGTCGCACCGAGAGGATTTTGTTTCCGAGACTTGTATGGCTTCACCCAGCAAAGGAATTACAAGTCAAGGATTGCTCTCACATCAACCCATCCCTCCGTCACACCCCGCAAGCTTCCACCGTTTCAACGGGTTCAACAACCTGCAAATTGCTAAAGGGATCACAAGTTTATTCTTACTATTCTAGCAATGGAGCCTTATCTGCCTCAGACATGACTTTTTTTACCACACAGCAAGCGAGACTGTGTAACCTTGTATTTAAATTAAATTCCTCGGGATTGTAAAGAAACGTGTGCAATAAGAAATGTATATATTTCGTTTGGTTTGTGTTTGAAATTTATCCGAAGCGTTTTACAATGAAAGGCACGTTAACCGCAATCCGTACACCGTGAGTGACAGCGATCGGGTTCTACCACAATTAAATCCCGATCTTAGCATGTGACC